>JAASAO010000287.1:0-73176 GCA_017311375.1 Mytilus coruscus | reverse complement strand
TGATCTAACAGTATTCCAACAGTCATGATCTAACATCAGTATTCCAACAGTCATGATCTAACATCAGTATTCCAACAGTCATGATCTAACATCAGTATTCCAACAGTCATGATCTAACATTAGTATTCCAACAGTCATGATCTAACTCTGAAATTTATTGAATTTACAGGAGGTAATCCAAAAAAACAAAGACAAGTATCCCAGCATTGTGTACCCAGTTTCTCCACATTATCCTCAGGATGAGTTCAGTCAATCACAAAGTAGTTCTAGAACACAGGAACAAATAACAAGAAGTTCTGAACCTCTGTCAACTGGAAGATCATCAGATTACGATCGTCAAGAAAAACCTACCAGAGTAAGATGGAATAATATTTTGAAATTCGATTTGGATGTTAATTCTGAGACACATTTTTGGAAAAAAGCAAACTTTCAACATCTGATAAAACAACTAGCAAACAGTCTGTTTTGGTTGAATAGTCTGACCTATTGTATAAAAAAATGAGAATGTTACTTTTTGACCCCTTGAACTTAATATTTTGAACTTTATGTAACATATTGGGCCATTCCAGTTAATTTCTGACAGGTGGGGATGGATGGGGAGAAATTTTTATACCTATCAGAAAAAGTTCATGAAAAACTACCTATCAGATCTAAAATTAAGACCTATCAGATGTAGAGTTTCTGTTCATATTGGGTGGATGGGCTTTCATGTGAAAAATTGAACTATCAGAATTTTTTACTGCAAGGGTTGTACCCTTCAGAATTTTGCTGACACTTCAACCTGTCAGAAGATACCTTCCATCCCTGGTAAACTTTCATTTAGTACATAATATATGACTAGTGAGTGTATCTTCGTTATTAGGCAAAAATGTATAACTACTTTTTTGGACTTAAGTTAATTTAGAACTTTGCATACAGTTTAAACAAGATAGTATGTTGACTGTCATACAAGTGAGGGGTTTAGCTAGCTATACAACCAGGTTTAATCCACCATTTTCTACATAAGAAAATGCCAGTACCAAGTCAGTCAATTGTTATCCATTCGTTTGATGTGTTTGAGCTTTTGATTTTGCCAATCGATTAGAGACTTTCTGTTTTGAATTTTCCTCGGTATTCTGTATTTTTGTTATTTAACTTTTGACTTCTAGATATTTTTTGGGTTGCTGTCATATTTACGTTTATCCCACACCACCTTTTATTCATATTTGTATCAATTGAAACTATTTACAGACATAAGGCAAAACAAAATACTGTGCATGGTTCATTAAATTTTAGTTCTATAGCTTTCACTGGATTTTAAATAGGAAATTGTTTTAGGGTCGAGGATGTTAACAAAGGATAAATTAAATAAATTAACTGAATACTGCATTTGTATTTGCCTTCTTTGCATGGTGAAAGGGAGGAAGAACAACACAATAATTATTTATTAATTGAAATGATATCTTAGAGTACTGAACATTATATAAGTTTTTCCATGTGCATGCATGTGTGGGAATGGAAAAGGAGTGGACAATTTGTAATCATTTAATATTCATAAATCAATGGACATAAATCAGAAATAATATCAATTCAAACTCATACGTTCAGTTTTGTTCTGATAGATAAAGATTCCAGGTTCACCAATAAGCACTACTTGTATATATACAGGCACTGATCCAGGATTTGATGTAAAAGGAAGGAGAATGAGAATTAAGAGGATGTATTAAACTTCTCTATCCGATATCTAAATTCAAATAACATTCTTAAAGCTGACTTAAAAAGACTTGAATACTGCAGATTTGCAATTAACAACCTGTGTAAATATCTGCTGTATCAGACATTCTCATTTAGAATCCCCTTTTGTACACTTACAGCTGACTGAAAAGATTTCCAATAATGTCTTTTGAAGGAATCATAAAACCCCATGTATATAGTGCTTTGATTTTCAGGGAAAGATTTATTCCTAACACTCTGATCCACGGAAATCAAATGAACATGTAATATCCACTGAAGTTTAAGACTTTGTTAAATAACAGCTTTTGATAGTTGATATTTCCTCATTTTGTTAATATAAAACACCTATACAGCCACACATGTTAACACTTGTATAAATGTGTCTTCACAGCAGGAGTTGTCCTATGATCATGGTATCCCAGATAACTGATAAGAAAATGACCATGCAGCTTTGTTTTGTTGATTACTTTTATACATAAATATTTCATTACATAAAATAGATTGGCAAGAACCAGTGGAAAACTGTCTTCTGACTTTAGAATTTACAAACACAGAATATACAAGTTTTTTCCGATTAATTTAATACTACAATGCAGAAATTAAAATAGGACTATTTTAATTCAGTATCTTATTTTGATTTTAAATAATATTATTAAAATTAGTTAGAAATGATAAAAATAGGAATATGTCTAATCTTACAAATTGACTATTTTTTTTATTTATTGTGAACTGGAATAAAAATTAAGAACATATTGAGTTCAAATTTTGCTTACATCAGGCATAAAGGTTTATTGGTATTTTTTTTAGAAACAAGTGACTGTGTCTCGAGCATATTTTGGAAATTTATTCTTTTAACAAAGGAAGCAAAATCAGATACATTTTGTGTATTAGCAATGAATAAACAGCTGCGCCATGAGCGCATGATACGCCTGTGCGTTTTCAAAGAACAAAGTTCAATAACTTCTCAACATCATATTAGAAATTAATGAAAATCGAAAGGGAGCTTACATCAATAGATATAAACAATTCAACAAAGTTTTATGAGAACTGCTAAAAGCATTTTTGAGTTATTGTCTGAAAACTGGAAAATCCCCCCTTTTTTAATGATAAAACCCCACAACTCAGAAAAGTAAAATCTAAAATTTATAAAAATCGAAAGGGATCTAATGTCAATAGATATAAACAATTCCCCAAAATTTCTTGCAAATTGGTGAAAACATTTATGAGTTATTGTCCGAAAACTGGAAAATCTCCCTTTTTTTAATGAATAAAACCCCATAACTCGAAACGTAAAATAGAAAATTTATAATTTTAATGAAAGGAGTTCACGTCAATAGATATAAACAATTCACCAAAGTTTGGTGCAAAAAGCGTTTTGAGTTGATGTCCGACATGTTGACAAGGTATACCATAATACGTCCCATAAACGGGCGATAAAATGATATACAATTCGAGGTCTTTCTCAAAAGACAATTAAAACATAGAAATTTTTCATATATGACAAGACATAACAATCCTATATTCCTCTACCATTTTGTGTCCTCAAAGTTTATGTTTTTATGCCCCATTTATGGGCATTATGTTTCTGGTCTGTGTGTCCGCTCGCTCGCTCGTCTGTCCGTCTGTCCTGCTTCAGGTTAAAGTTTATGGTCAAGGTAGTTTTGATGAAGTTGGAGTCCAATCAACTTGAAACTTAGTACACATCATGGAAGTATTATATTGATATTGTCAATATAATACTTCCATGGTACACATGTTCACTATGATATGATCTTTCTAATTTTATTGCCAAATTAGAGTTTTGACCCCAATTTCACGGTCCACTGAACATAGAAAATGATAGTGTGAGTGGGGCATCCGTGTACTATGGACACATTCTTGTTTTATTATAGGTAAAGATTTCAAAACCTAAATGGGATTTTCAGAAATTTTGACATAATCGTTTCAAGGTCAATGAAAATCTTTTTATTTTCTATTTTCATTATCTCACTGGTTAGTTGTCTTTTGCACCCACATTAAGATACAATCTTGGGTAAGAAATCATAACCATAATAACTATGTCACACCTTCATGGAACTTTGAAATACTTGTATAGAATCTTTTCATTACATAAAGACATCATTCAGATCAAAACTGATCTTTTTTACATTCTGTATTTTACTGATTGATGGACTTTAGTAGTTTATTTTTAAAATATGCATGGAGTGTGTGTCTTTAAACAGAAATACCTTTGTCAACACTTTATTGAATATAAGGAATTTATGGAAGAAGCTTATAATCTTTATAATCCAGAAATAGCATCTTAAGAAAAACAGTTTTCTTTTAATAATTCAATATATTACTGATAAATGGACTTATTTTGAGTTAACATTTATATACAGTCTCTGCTATGTATAAGTAAAAATTTTGAAGCATCAACAGCCTTTCTGAAACCTTCAAACAATTTCAGTAAACTTTTATATATAAGCTTCTGCATAATCATGAGATACCTTGTGAAGTATGTGAATTTTATCCATCATTCTTTCATAATTTTACCATTAAGTTGGCATAGTTTATTTTGCAGTAATAAGATTTAAGTATAGTCTGTGATGATAAGATTTCACAACCTAAATATTTTTTAATCCTCATGGTATTTTTTTAAACATGGACAAGAGTTCCTTCGAGATAAGAGGTTAACCATGATAAAAGTTTTGTACATTTTTTGGCAGACAGCATTAAACTTTCATACTGGCAACAACATTTTCGGAAAGAAACATGGTTTTCAGGGAACCCTTTATGATTCTATAACAAATCGAATTATGTATGATTAATTGGCAGTTCAAGATTCTTAAAACACACTATAAAGTTTAAGAAATTCCTTACTTCAAGAAAAGTTTCATATTTTGTGTCACTTTCAGTTATCAATTTCTGTAACTAAATTTTTGAAATAAGTATTTCTCCTAAAAACAAGTATCTAAATCTTATTTATATTCCAAAATACATCAGGGTATTCCTAGCACAAATAATTTTCACTCTATGCAGATCTCCAAAAGTGTGTTCTTATACAAATGTGAATGATACATGTGTCTTCTTTTGTTGATTTTTATCTGTGGTCTATGGTCTGGTTACCATGTTTACAGATAAAATTTTCATTCCCAGTTTAATATCTCTAACCACAACAGCAAGGATGCTAACAAGTGGTTGTCATTAGCCCTGTCTATAATTTCACTTTAATTGTGTATTAATCTGATATGGTCACTTGTGTTTCTTATCTGCTGTAATTATGATAATGCTTCTGAGTTCACCTCTTATAAATCATTAGAATGCATGCTGTAAGGGACAAGACATTGTGAGATAGATAAAAGAATATTTTACTTCCAATGTATTTTCAAGGTCAAGAATGTCATAATGTAAATCTTTAACCTTTAATGACATTAAAATCCAAGAAAGATGTATTTCTAAAGGGTTATAATTGTTTGCCAGATAAAACAAATTCTTTAATTTCATATGATTATGAATTCAATGTCCCTGTGTATCTGCCATGATAAAATATTTTAGTCATTATTTCTATGTATTATTTGTTTATATATCATCCAATCAAACTCAAAAACATTTGTTTCTATAATGAGTTTTAGCAAATGTAATAACACATGTAATAATACATTGATTGGCGGGAAAACATAGGTGTTTTTGTATAAATATCCATTCACTGTATTGTGGACAAAATTTCAATTCAGTCATAAATACAATACCAGATAATGTATGATACAAAATGTCTAGTTACCAAAGCACCCCTAAGATCTGACATAGGCATTTTTGTAACCCCTAAGATGTAATTATTTTTACCTTGCAAACTATTTACTGCTGCAAGACCCTTAGAAGTTTTTTGCATGTATAATTGTACGTGTCAGATGAAAAAACCCAAAATTACACCCCCTAAGATGAATAAATTTTACACCCTCAGAAAGGACCATCCATCCCCTTTAGCAGACATTAACTGAATGGCCCATTGTCATACAGGATTCCAAAACTATATGTTAAATGGCCTTTTAGGTCAAGTTTGTTAATTTCTATATGTTCTTGACATGACAAGTGAAATTTTGTACTTAAAGTTTTCGATTATATTATCATGTTCATTTATCAATTAACATGATTTTGAAAGACTTAAAATTTTTTGGGGCCAAATAATTACTTTAATCATACATCCTTCCATCTTACATTATCTAATGCCCTGCTTTTTCCTGTGGCAGCCAAAACTATTTGCATTTCTCCTGGTTCAACTACTTTACTAACCCTTGAAACAAATGTCTCTGGAAATACAGGAGTATACTTAGATACCTCAATGTTTGTGCATTGACCTGATATTTAACTGTCTGTCCAATAAATGGACTTTTTGCAGTAAACATTGAGATACAGTCTAAGGTTAAGTTTTTTAGACATCAATAACTTTGTCAAACCTTCATGAAATTTTATGAATCTTAGACAGAAGCTTCTTTGAGATTAAAATTACCATCTGAAGAATTTATATTTTTCTGATATTTTACTGATAAATGGACTTAGTTTGACAGTAAACATTTCACTTTAACACAGATAACAGCAATTGCAGGCGAGACATAGGGTTCTGTGGTATCCTTTCTTAATTTTATTTGTCTTTTGATGCCTATTTTAAAAACGATGCCAGAGCCAACCTTAAACAATTGTTGTATATATTTTACAGGATACAGATGATTACAGGGCTTTGGGAATGAACTGAAGTCTTTGCTGACTGAGATGAGAGAACTAGTAGCTGAGAAGAAGCAGAGTGCAAATTATGCACAGAAAGCATCATTACATAGATGTTCTAAACCTCCTGTACAAACTAATGTCAACTATAATCATAAACATGACAGGTAAATGGATATAATCTTATATCAATCATAAACATGTCAGGTAATGGTTACGATCTATATTATCAACTATAATCATAAACATGACAGGTAAACTGATACAATCTTATATCAATTATAAACATGACAGGTAATGGTTACAATCTTATATCAATCATAAACATGTCAGGTAACGGTAACAATTTATTATCAACTACCGTCTTTTGGTATGCATAGTGCGCATTTGTGTATTGTGTGCACCCTTTATGGTCCAAGAAACTTGAGAAAAAGTTTCTTCTTCAGATAATACACATAGACATTTTTGAAAAGTCACAGCTCCAAAATCGGTAAAATGTTGCTTGACCGTGATTTTTTCGGCAATGAATTAATGAGAAGTCATGATTAATATCATGGAAAGAATTTATTGTAGCTGAATAAAGAATTTTAATAGTTATCTTCTTTTTATAACCCACAAGTTAATGTTTGTCGTTTGTTGGCAAACAGGAAGTCTAAACTGGAAGTTTTGAAATGGTCACCGATGTCGGTGAATTCTGTCTGGAATACGTAATTAATACGAAATTGTATTATCTTGTATTATTTAATTTTATGTTATGAATTAGTGCTGAAATAAATTGTTAAAATCTCATAATTTTTATTTTTTGTTTGTTGATTCTAGCTGTTAATCCGGATTATCACACCTCAATCAGTGGGTCTAATCGATGTCAAAACAATCAATGACAGGTTCACCTTGTTCCTAATTAAATTGTTCAGGTTACAATTATGGGATAATCATGTTTTCAATCATAATTTCTGAACAGTTTTAAACAGTTGTTACTGTTTAAAAGTTACAAAGTAGAAACGTATTTATAAAAAAAACTTCTCATAGACTAAATCATCACTTTACAATATTAAGTCACATGACTGGCGATCACCTGATGCATTAAAAAATGGCGGTTTATCTTTTCAAAATGAGTGTGGTTTATTCAATTTTCATACACTTATCTTCTACTCTCCATGATGAACACATACAAAACAGTAAGTTATGACCACAAGAAACACAGAGCCTAAATTAACCGACAACAAAAGCTTCAATGGCGTCTTTATTAAGACATGGCAAACTTCCGGATTGCAAACAGATGGACAAATTTACACGATAAACGAACGTAACTACAGAGATATAAAATGTATTTTATTTGAATAAAACATGACATCAAGTACAATAAGATACATATTACAAATATAACATGTAAAACATAATAAAAGTCGAGGTATTAGTGAAAATTCGTACTCTTCACTTCACCTGTTTTTTTCTTTGTCGGAGTTCGGACCTGAAAAAGGCTAAGAAAATGTTTGTAGGCATGTATAATGCGCATCCCTCTTACAAGAAACATGACCCAGGGTATAAATGCGCACTATACATACCAAAAGACGGTATAATCATAAACATGACAGGTAAACTGATACAATCTTATATCAATCATAAACATGTCAGGTAATGGTTACAACCTTATATCAATCATAAACATGTCAGGTAACGGTTACAATCTATTATCAACTATAATCATAAATTGACAGGAAATTTTCTTTGACCTTACTGACTGATAATTTCCTATCTCAGCACAGTAGAGTGATATGAAAATTATCGCTAGAAACTAAGGACGCGCGATTAACAACGTCGTCATAGGTAAAATAGCGATAAACAGATTATCATTGGTCATCTCGCCGATTGCTTTTCTCACTTCGCCGCACCAGCTCAAGCGAAAAATCAATCTCGCTGAGATGACCAATGATAATCTGTTTATCGCTATTTTACCTATGACGACGTTGTTAATCGACGCGGCGCCTTAGTTTCTAGCGATAATTTTCATATCACTCTACTGTGCTGAGATAGGAAATTATCAGTCAGTAAGGTCAAAGGAAAATTTCCTGTCAATTTATGATTATAGTTGATATTAGATTTTATCGCTATTATCAGTCAGTAAGGTCACTCTACTGTGCTGAGTGATACTTATAGATTATCGCTGGTCATCTCAACGAGATTGATTTTCTCGCTGAGCCGGTGCGGTGAAAGTGAGAAAAGCAATCGGCGAGATGACCAATGATAATCTGTTTATCGCTATTTTACCTATGACGACGTTGTTAACCACACGCGCCCTTAGTTTCTAGTGATAATTTTCATATCACTCTACTGTGCTGAGATAGGAAATTATCAGTCAGTAAGGTCAAAGGAAAATTTCCTATAATCATAAATTGACAGGAAATGAACATAGATGTTCTAAACCTGCTGTACAATATAATCTAAATAAGAAATTTGTTTGCATGGAGCTTTCCTATTTGACCCTTTAGAAATGATTCAAAATATACCTTACTACACTTTCATCAAATTTTACTTTTAAACATGTATATGAAAATAAAATGTGGTATAATTGCCAATAATAAAAACTCATCAAAGATACCAGGCTAATAATTTTGTACACCATGCACACATTTTTGTCTTCAAAAGTATCATCAGTGATACTTTAATAAAAAGTTGATAAGTCAAGTACAAAGTTGAAAAGCATTTAAGAATGAGGAGACAACCCTCCCCAAAAAACAACCAAAAACAAAAATTATGACAAGGTTGTTGACAACTGACAACAATCATCAGGAAGTGTACAATGTTTTCTAAAACAATAAAATGCATTTTTTTAAAAGCTTGTCTTCTGACACTGAATACCATTCTGATGCTGAAGTAGACCGAACTTGTAATAGATCAAGGTCAAGGACACATGATTATTCAGCATTTACATACAAAGGTTAGTCATGAACTATTATCTTACAAAGAAAGTGAGAAGCTTTCATTCCTGACAGTTCAGAGCATTCTTATAATATAAGAAATCGTAGACTATAGAGTTACCTACTGGAACTACTTTTAGTGACAACATACTGTGAAAAATGTGTAATTCAACAGCTGCATGAACTGGTAACTGGTATAATCTGAACTCACTTAGTTGGTAATACAGTTGAAATTCCCTTTTTTAATCTTTTATTTGTTTTTCAATAGTCAGGATTTTACATACCCCCATACACTACCACCTGACAATGGTATCAAGGGGTAAATACAGAAAAATAATGCAATATACAACATGTATCTCTGACTATTTGATTTTTAGCAATAAGACTATTTTAGGTTACATATAAATTGTATTTAATTAATCTCTCTCTCTCTCTCTTTGACTTTCTCACATACAACACTAATACTTTTCACTCATCTGTTTTGCTACAATATGTATCATGACTTACTTTTTAATACAATTATTTTAAAGACAAACATAAAATTGGCTCATAGTATATAACTTATTTCTTTTCTCTTAAACTAAAACATAGAAATATGAAACAACATTTAGTTAAATATTACATGTAAGGGAGACCAAAAATTTTTCACAAACTTGGACTTTATCATTTTTCTTTGCAATATGATATTCAAGAAATTGGTATTTCTTTATTCTGTTCTTTAACTCAACCATATTTGGTTTTGTTTCATTTATATATATAATTCTTTGTAATTATGACTGACAGATTCAATAATAAACTTTCATCTTTGCAACCAAGAAACACATTCTCTTTGTTGAGAACAAAGTTTACAAAAAAAAGTTTCACAATATTTGAAAAAGACTGCCACAATTTAAAAGTTATTGGGCATTCAAAAAAAAAAGTTGAAATTCCTTGTCATTGCAACCTGTGTAATCCAAACACCTTTCTGATTAAAAGAATTATTCAGTCTTAAATGTCTTGCATTAAGACAGGTTTCATGTAAGAAATAATTCATGGAAGCCATAGTTTTGTTGGAAATTTACACATGGCCTGGGCTGTGATATTCGAATTTTATTCTGAGCTTCCATGAATTATTTCGATTCTAATAGGACAAATACTGTAATTTAAAAGACTGAAGCTAGGGTGGGTATGCCGTGTGTGTGGCTGTTCTATTTTACCCCCTGTTAGATAAAGCTAAACATTCCAATAAATCAATAGCTTGCATGACTTATTTCTAAAATAACCGCTAGAAAAAATGTGTTAAATTCTTATATTTCTCAATCCTAACATTTGCCATTTTTAATTTACATTTTTTTTCTCATAAGCTACTGTCAAATCCACAGTTGACATTTTGTAACTAAGGAGCCGCCATGTTGACTTGCTGAAATCAGTCAATGTGCGAATAATGCAATAGAATAGAAAATGAAACAACACCTACCTCAAAACTCCATTTTAATGCAATATTATCTGAATTTGGAGGGTTCACGTAACGGAAAACCTTCAGCTTCAGCGTTTTCATTTGTATGACGTCATGTTTTGAAATGACTAATGCACCCAAAAAATTAATGGAGTTTCGCGAAATTTTATTTTATTTTGATTTTGTACATTTTTCCGAGATTTTATGCATTAATTCTTATTGTAATACATCAGAATAAGAATAAAGGTTCTGTAGTTTTTTTTTTTCAATTGCATTTTTTAACGCAGCGAAATCAGCATAGCGTTTGCACATAGGTTATGATACATTTGGATTTAGGTGGGAGGTGAATTCGAACAGCCATTATCATGTGCATCTCTGATGCTGCACTAAGTATAGATATATCGAGAATTTTATCAGGGTGTTGTTTACAAAGCGAAGAAGCACGTCATATTAGAATATATTTTATCTTGATGAAAACATAAGAAAAAAGATCAGACCCAAGTTTTAAACACTTTGGTTGTCTTCTCATTGTTAACAATATAAGAATAGGGTACATATCATCTCCTTGTTAACAAGAGTACAGAATATCAACTTGTTTACAAAGTAAGAATGTGGAATATCAACTGGTTCAAGGAAGTATGGGTGTCTTCGCCATCTTGGATTGTAAAATAGCAGAACACAATAGGTCCAGATATTCTATCAAGAAAGCAAAATTTGATGCAGGAATGCAATTTACTTTCATTTAAATGAACAAATTTATAAAATTTTAACTTATAGTAACTGATATTTTACAGATCTTGATTATTTTTGCTTGAGTTTAAATTAGTGTCTTAAGGGAGGTAACTCTGAAATAGTAAATTTCTAAAGGAAGCTATATGAAATTTGTCTAATTTATGATATAGCTGGAAAAATATATGTCTTTTCTTTTAATATTCTGAAGACAATTTCTAAGAGCTGTCTTCTCATATTTTATTTTACAATTCTATTATTTTGTTTACCTTTTATTGTCGAGCCTTCGACTTTTGTCGAAAAGCGAGACATAGCGATCCTACATTCCGTCGTCGTCGCTGTCGTCATCGGCGGCGTCCACAAATATTCACTCTGTGGTTAAAGTTTTGAAATTTTATAACTTTCTTAAACTATCCTGGATTTCTACCAAACTTGGACAGAAGCTTGTTTATGATCAGGGTTATTTATATAGGTTCACTTAAATAAATTGTTTTATACACACAAAACTATTTTTCCACGTGCACCTTAGGGTGCCTCATGCATGAAGAATGAAGTCATATAGCACGTGACCTATGCCATTATTAATTTGCAATGGAGTAGTGTTGTCGATTTTATATAGACTAAACTTAATATCATTTCTTATTCATTCATGATTAACTTTATACATAATATTCATATTAACTGGATTATCAAATCGTTTCATAATGAGTAGCCGAAAACGCCAGCGGCATGATCCAAATGATCCAATGCATTGGAACAAGGAACAATATGTTACCCATTTGAAAAGTATGGAATTACAGTCAAATCTACTTGGAGATTAGACATGATTCGACAAATGTATTTTGTTAATCAAAAGACATTACAAATTCAACACAAAATGGTCCGTTGTTTCTCCGGAACCAAATAGTAGCAAAATTGATGAAGTGACAGTCGCTGCCGATGAGCAACCTTCCGTGGACACTGACCAACACACAAATGAAAACAGTACAATTTCACGTACAGAAGAAATGCTGAAGGACTACACTTCCGCTAAAGTCGGCAAATGAAGCTATGTCGGCGATGTCATCTATGGTTGTAGGACTTCTAGCCAATAAAGATTCTTCATCAAGCAGTAGCAATAGTCTGTCGAATCCAAAGTCAAACTTCGACTTTGCCTCAGCATATCAGGCTACCTTTGGAAACAATACCCAGATCTCTTCTGCTAATGCTGAACAAACCTTCCATAGACAAGTAGACACTTCAAAAGGGATTGTATTACGGAGGATTTGCCAAAATTGGACTACGTGTCTACTTCCTTGCGCAAGCAAATTTTAGAAGGTAAGGACATAAACCTTTCTTTATTACTGTATCCAAAGAACGAGGTTCCCAAACACGCTCTGTCTTTTCTGAAGGGCTAACTGTAGAGTTATCAGCTCCTAAGGATCCTCGTCTAGAGAAAAGTTTGACCCTTGATGAGTTCAACAAGGCCTTCAGGAAATTAAGGAACATCATTTGTAAAGTATATCCTCAACGGCGAGATGAACTTGATCAATACGAGGCCGATATAAATGATATAGCCTATAACTACGGACAAAGATTTTATAAATATCACAAATTGTTTTCGCTAAGGCCGCCAATGCTATCATAGAACATAATATCGCAATTAACTGGGGAAAGGTAGACGACCGTCTATTGCATTTGGTAATGAATGGTTTACAAAGTAGAGAATGCGAACTCTGTGGAGATTACGACCACACGACAAGTTCTGCCAAAAACAAGTTTATCAAGAAACTCCTCCATGCGCTTCACAAAACACGACGAACGGTCGTGTTGTAGATAAATCAAAAGATAGGCATGGGAGAAATATCATTCAAGCAGAGGGTTATGATCTTTGCAATAATTTCAATTATGGAACATGCAAGTGGAAAGAATGCAAATTTACACATGCGTGTCTTAAGTGTAAAAGTAGAGGTCATGGCTTTAAGACCTGTGGTAACGTTAACAACAAGGATACCAGTACTAGTAATCAAAACAAAACTGCTGATAAACCGAAAGTAAAACATCTAGGTGACTCGAAATGAATGATGATTATCAACTTTCTCACATAAACGTAAACAACCTTGAAAAAGAATTAACAAAACATCCGGATAGGCATTTTGTAAAATATTTATTAGACGGTATAAAAAACGGTTTTGATACCATGGTGTCGAAAACAGAATTACCAACAGTTGAATGTAAAAATCTACAATCAGCTTTCCGAAATCCAGACAGCGTTGATATTATAATAAAACAAGAGGTCGATAAAGGTTATCTAATTGGGCCATTTAAAAGCTCCTTTTGATAGGTATCGTGTGAGCCCAATAGGTATAGTGGAAGGCAAATATTCAGGGAAAAGAGGCTAATAGTTGATCTGTCGTCTCCACATGAAAGTCAAGATCATTCTAGTATTAACGATTTAATCGATAAAGATCAATGCTCGCTGTCATATGTTAAAATAGATGATGCAATCAACGCAATTAAAGAATTCGGACGATTTTCAATATTAAATAAGGCGGACATTGCCAATGCATTCAAAATATTAGGGATCAAAAGGGAGCAGCACCAATTATACGGTATTAAATGGAGAAATTTATATTACTATTATGTGCGTCTTTGTTTTGGCTCACGATCATCATCTAAACTATTTGACAATTTGTCAGTCGCAATTTGTTGGATAGCCAAGAACAATTACAATATTCCAGTTATACTTCATCTGCTTGATGATTTGTTAACTGCTCAAGCATCTGACACTTCAGGAGACAGAACTATGGCAATAATCACCTTAATTTTTAATAGATTGAATATACCATTATCTAAGAAAAAGACTGTAGGTCCACATACCACACTAGAGTATCTAGGAATTATTTTAGACACAGATAAGATGGAAGCTAGACTTCCACAAGATAAAGTTGAACGTATTATTTATTTCATCGGAACATTTCTACGTCGACACTCTATTAAAAAACGAGAACTTTTACAACTCTTGGGACATTTCAATTTTGCTGCGAGAGTCATTATACCTGGACGGACTTTTGTTACATATCTCATAAACCTATCTACTAAAGTTAATAATCTCAATTACTATAATTTCACTGTCAGCGAATGTCGAGATGATTTAAAGATGTGGTATATTTTTCTGAAACAGTGGAACTGCGTCTCTTTTTCTACGATACTTTCACTACTAGTGCAGCGGACTTGGACTTGTACACAGATGCTGCTTCAACACTTGGCTTCGGGGTACTTCAAGGACATTGGTTTTGTAGTTCTTGGCCGTCAGAGTTACAAAATATACTTGATTCTGATATGTCTATGGCTTTCCGAGAATTGTACCCAATTGCAGTGGCGGCAGTACTTTGGGGCAAAGAATGGACGAGGAAACGGATAGTTTTCATTGTGATAATGAATCTACTGTTAACATTATAAACGAAGGCGATCAAAGGTGCAAGATATTATGAAACTAATGCGTAAACTCACTTGGTTAGCTGCAATAAACAATTTTACATTTTCAAGTAAGCATATCCCTGGTGTTAAAATGTGATTGCCGATTCACTTTCTCGATTTGATTTTCAGACGTTCGGAAAGAAGCTCCGAAGCAGATGCATAAGCCATGACTTGTCCGCACTTCTCACTCGTAATGTGGAATTGACTAATAGTGTAAGTTGTTTACTCAAAACTTCAATAGCGCCCAGAACACGTACACAGTATGAGTGTGGGTATTCTGCCTATACCACCTTCTTACGAATGACTGGGGTGATTTGGAGAAATTCAGACATGCCTCCGTTAACTGAAGAATCTCTTATTCATTTCGCTACGCATTGTTTCAAAACTTGCATTTGAAATGTTCTACTATTAAAATGTATATATGTGGAATACGATATAAATATTTAGAGTTTGGGAAGCTTTCGATATTTAGCGACGGTTCTGATAAACTTTATCGACTCGATGCTTTATATAGAGGAATAAAGAAAAATGAGAAAAAATCAACAAAACCTAGACTGCCAATTACCTTCACGATACTAAAGGATATTTGTCAGTTTTTGAGGAAAGGGTATTATACGCCGTATGTAGACATTCTTCTGGAAGCAGCGTGTGTCACGGCATATTTTGGATTTCTTCGATGTGGGGAATTTACAGTATTACATTCGTTTGATTCAGAATGCAATGTGAGTATCGAGGATATCCGGTTTCTAAAGGATAAAGTGACCTTTCATTTGAAAGCTTCCAAAACAGACCCATTTCGTGAAGGTGTTGATATTCATTTATTTGCGTCGGGAGCTTCTGTTTGTCCAGTCTTATCTCTGAACGTTACATGGAATTTCGTAATAGAAAATTCAAAGATAGTAAAACACAAGACGCTTTCTTTGTGATGGAAAATAGGAAAGCTTTAACACGAAACTATTTCATTTCTTCTCTTAAAAGATACTTGCCGTACTTGGATACAATTCAGACTTATATAATGGTCACAGCTTTGCATTGGAGCAAGTACCACAGCAGGTTCAAAATTGAAGATCACCTTATTCAGACACTCGGACGGTGGAGTTCACAGTGTTATACTCGATATATAAGAACATCTTTATCAACGATACAGCAAGCTCAACAAGCATTAGTCGAGTGAAGATTTAGTGTTTACATATTGTACATGGAATATTTAAATCGCATACGCTTTTATCTTGATTTAATATTGTTAGTGCGTTAGATTATATATAGTCTGTTCATTACCACATGTCAGTTCATCGCCTTTACGAGGTCAACACAACACCATCAATTGCGTTTTACTAAGTGTTTCAGGGCATAATAATCCCCATGGTTTGAATCTGATATTGGTTTATAGTGTATTTAGATAGTGTTGGGGCATAATAATCCCCATATTATGTAAATAAATATTGACGTATCATTGTCTTCGTTGTGTCTACATTGGTTATGTGTATATTAATTGCTAAACATATACGAATTGTTAATAACCGCAATCAGTGACGTAACATTTTATTGAATGAGACAATGGTTAAACATTTGAGACCAAGTTATACAGTATGACAGTTCCCGATTTTGTTTTGATATTTGCACTTACTGATTAATTATGTACATTATAGAACATTATAGTATAACCGATGCTGAGAACATTATTATCAAGAGTTCATTGACATGTTTCTGAAAGTCATGTTAAGGTCAAGTAGAACATTTCAATTTCATCAAGACGTAACATTTCTTCTCACGACCGCTGAGATAGACAGTAGTTAATCAGAACACTTGCGCTTAGCACTAAATGTTACTATGTTTTCCAGCACGCCTAAGTTACATACTGATAAACGATTAGTAATGGCCGTTTAATTGCTATTTATCTATTCGCATTTGATATAACATTTATTTGTATATTAATTCACATATTGAGATATATTAATTTAGTTACAAATCTTTGTTCAAGAGATACTGTAAATTCAGAAATTAATGTGTGCATTTATCATTGCGATTTCAGAAAATCTATTAAAAGTGAAATTTTATCATTGCGATTTCAGAAAAATCTATTAAAAGCGAAATTTTATCATTGCCATACTCACTCAGTCGAATTAATGAATTCAAATAAATTTGAATTTACAGTAACCATCTTCATTTGGGGTTCAGTTGTCTCCTTTAATTACCAGTCATCAACTGTATTTGGCATATTTTCGTTATTATTAACTCAATTTCCCAAATTTGATGCAGAGTTATTGATGTATAAGTTGCTTGTCACAGTTAATGGGACTTATAGCAGTAGTTTGGTTAACATTTAAATAGACCAGACACATGCTAGAAGTTTCCGGACACTAACTACCAACAGATCCCTGTTCTAAGTCAGTACTGACGTCAGTCCATGCATGGACTTCTATCACTGACTTTTTGATCTACATGCTTGTAGTCATAAACAAGAACAGGTCCAGCAGTAAGTTCAAGCATGAACTTAAAGTTAGTGTCCTATCATTATTCAGAAGTTCAAGCATGAACTCAGATCTTCCGATTGATATGATTCTCAAGCTTGGGAATTAATCAATCACGACTAATCAATAATTGTGACAACAACCGAGACGGCTAAACGCCAAATGATGTTTATTTTATTGTGTGTATATCATGTAGTATGTATCTTAGTTTAATCATATCTTAATAAATATATATTCTATGTTTTGTTGTGTATAAAGGGTTATTTATATAGGTTCACTTAAATAAATTGTTTTATACACACAAAACTATTTTTCCACGATGCACCTTAGGGTGCCTCATGCATGAAGAGTGAAGTCATATAGCACGTGACCTATGCCATTATTAATTTGCAATGGAGTAGTGTTGTCGATTTTATATAGACTAACCACCTCCTTCCCCACCGCCACCATTGTTTCATTATATTTAGAGATTTATAATGTACTATTTAAGTGCTGTCTCGGTATATAATATCTTTTAGGTCAGCATATTTTCGTTATTATTAACTCAATTTCCCCAAATTTGATGCAGAGTTATTGATGTATAAGTTGCTTGTCACAGTTAATGGGACTTATAGCAGTAGTTTGGTTAACATTTAAATAGACCAGACACATGCTAGAAGTTTCCGGACACTAACTACCAACAGATCCCTGTTCTAAGTCAGTCCTGACGTCAGTCCATGCATGGACTTCTATCACTGACGTTTTTGATCTACATGCTTGTAGTCATAAACAAGAACAGGTCCAGCAGTAAGTTCAAGCATGAACTTAAAGTTAGTGTCCTATCATTATTCAGAAGTTCAAGCATGAACTCAGATCTTCCGATTGATATGATTCTCAAGCTTGGGAATTAATCAATCACGACTAATCAATAACTGTGACAACAACCGAGACGGCTAAACGCCAAATGATGTTTATTTTATTGTGTGTATATCATGTAGTATGTATCTTAGTTTAATCATATCTTAATAAATATATATTCTATGTTTTGTTGTGTATAAATAAGATTATATTCTAAAGTAAATTTTGTAAAAAAAATTCATTTTTTCCGTATTTTACTTATAGATGGACTTAGTTTTTCTGCCAGGAAACATTACATTCACTCTGTGGTTAAAGTTTTTGAAATTTTAACAACTTTCTTAAACTATCCTGGATTTCTACCAAACTTGGAAAGAAGCTTGTTTATGATCATAAGATAGTATCCAGAAGTAAATTTTGTAAAAAAAAAAATTCCATTTTTTCCATATTTTACTGATAAATGGACTTAGTTTCTCTGCCAGTTAACATTACATTCACTCTGTGGTTAAAGTTTTTAAAATTTTAACAACTTTCTTAAACTATCCTGGATTTGTACCACACTTGGACAGAAACTTGTTTATGATCAGAAGCTAGTATGTAGAAGGAAATTTTGATAAAATTTTGTTCCATTTTTTCCGTATTTTACTTATAAATGGACTTCGTTTTTCTTCCAGTCAACATTACATACATTCTGCAGTTTAAGTTTTAAAACACTTATTAGATTCATACACTATCCTGGATTTTACCAAACTTGGACAGAAGCTACTTACAATCAAAAGATAGAATAGAGAGGAATATTTTTATTAATTTTTTCCTCATTTTTGTTGAGCCTACGATTAACAGCAAAAGTAGGCGAGACACTGGGTTCCATGGAACCCTTACAAATTTTTTTCATAATGATGTTTTTTCCTGTATAATCCATACACAATGTGTCATTTTATACAATCTATAGCTTGAAGAAAAGGTGGGTGACCTATCATTTTTATTACCGGTATATTTTTGAACATATTACAATATATGCTACATTTTAGCAAAGTATGAACCAATTCTTTCATTTTCATTTATACTCCCATACCACCCTAAATGGAGAAATAGGAAAATATACTTGTTTACAATGTAAGAGTTTGGGAGTATCAAATTTGAAAGATTCCAAGGTATTCAAAACTGAATATGATACTTGTACACAAGTCATGCTTTCTACAGCTTAATTTGTTCTTTAGACACAAAAAATATTGACAGCATGAACCACAAGTGAAAATGAAAATATTGGATTGATATCTACAGTTTTACTGAAATTACATATGAACATGACAATGAACATGTATATATTGTATCAACAGGAAAGTTTTTTGGGGGCATATTGTAAGTTCAGAAATGTTCACAGTATTTTATTATTGCAAAATTGTAATGATATAGGTTTTGCAAAATAAATACATGCATTTTTAAAATTTTAATAGCATTTTGCTTGCAGCATTTCCTGAAATTATTTGTCCATTGGTCAACAATTCACTGTTTCAGAATCTAAAGGACCATGGGTAATTTAATTGTTCATACCCAAAATGAAAACAATGTCACGTCATTGGTTGAATTTTAGTTGTTTGGTACGTTGTAAGCCAATCACAGCGTTTTGGTGTACTCTTTTGGGAAATATTACCCAGAATGCATTAGATTCTGAAATGGCGAATTGCAATAATGAATGCTTGAAAAATTTGTTCAAGATATACAAGACAACATTCCTGTTAACTAATATACTGACTTCAATTTTTTAATTTCAACAACTTTTATTATTGGATATTTACATTTTACTAGATAACAGATCAAAGTCCACCTCACCAAGGAATCGACACAGACGTAGCAACAGTGCAGAGTTATCTCTCTTGCTGAAAGACCAAAACATCTACAATCCACAAGATTCTCATAGAATTACTAACTTACCTAATAGATCTGTCAAAATCAACAGTTATACCTCAGGTAAGGGAGTTATTGTGATATATTACAGAACTCAAAGTGGAAGACTGAATTATTTTGTTACTTAAATTGCTTCCACTGATTATTATCATCCAGATTTTGTGATGTAAATTGCTGCTACAGTTTATTATCATTGAGATTATGTAAGATTCAAATGCCACTCCCTTTTAGAATAATAACTGGATTTTACTTGCATTACCCATTGGGAGAAAATTTCTTGAATATGTCAGATTTCCAGATTTAGAGAAATTTTTGTACTTTTGCTGTAGTTGATCCATTAAGGTTAGGTTTCAGTTTTAATAGTAGCATTAGGGGAGGGTAAGGCAAGTTTTGTTTATTTTATTGTTAAGTTTAAGGTTTAAAGGGTATGGATAAAATAAGGGTTATGATAAGGGTAGGAATAGGGAAAATGTCCATATTATATTAACCTTGTAAAGAGCCAAGGTACCCTTATAAAAATCAAAGGCACATTTTCCTCCCAATTTTGGTAATCTTAATCTTTACTTATATTTCCATATTGTTATGCAAATTTCTCACAGAAAAGTGATGAAAGATTAAAATCACAGAAGAATGTATAATATCTTATGAGATTAGACTCTTATATGGAGCTTGGTTTAGATTTTGGAGTGTTTTGGATTTTTTTTTAGCTTAAAATCTATTGGCTTAGGGATACTTCTTAATTGATTAATAAGACTTAGTACTTTTTGATTTGACCTTTATCTTCAAATTGCTGTCAACCTATTACCACTGGTATAATTATGTGATGAATAATGAGCAGGAAAGACCGTATATATTTACAGAAATTAGTAAAATTGTACATTACATACCAAAGACCATTCATCATTTAACCAGTTTTCTTGCAAGACCCTTATCAATAAATGATACTGATGAAATCAAGATTTGTTAGACAATACTGAGAGAGATTTATGGTAAAAAAGGGGGGGGAAAAGATACCATAAGTAGAAGAAAATGACAAACAGCACCATGGCAACAGAGGGATGCAAAACAGTCGACAAACACTTCACAAAATATTAACCAATATCAATCAAGTCTTTGGATGGTTAAGCAGTTTCTGCTCCACTTTTAACACCCATTGTGTTGATCATAGCAAGTAAAAATCACAAAAGTCACATTAGTGTCTATTGTAGTGCAGTAATTGGTGTTTCACATGAGCAATTTGATTTCAACAGCTTACATTTTTTTTAATTGCTTTTTTTAAAAGTTCCAATTTATTAATTGCAAGAAAATTGGTTTACAGTTTTATGGTTTTTTCTGTTTAAATGGTTGTTTGTTTCATGGTACATTCTGATTATGACAAACTTTTACAAATGTAGATAGTGCGACTGATTCACGGAATGATTCAGACATGTCCGATCCACAATTCCAAGGTAGGATTGCACAAAATATGTGTTATGTCTTATTATATGCTTCAAGTATTACTGGCTGTCAGAGCATGAAATTAGAATAATTTCTTGTGATTGTTATTGAAACTGCAAAATAAG
This sequence comes from Mytilus coruscus, assembly GCA_017311375.1. Classification (NCBI taxonomy): domain Eukaryota; kingdom Metazoa; phylum Mollusca; class Bivalvia; order Mytilida; family Mytilidae; genus Mytilus; species Mytilus coruscus. The sequence goes on along the minus strand of JAASAO010000287.1, from coordinate 51,446 downwards.
AAATTTATATGTTTTCTTGTGTTTAAGATATGCATTTTGAGAGGAGTGATTGATTGTAGCATGTGAAGTAGCAAATATTCAGTAAAAGAACATAATAGTGTCTTTCAGTTCTGCAATCTGGGACTTAGGAAGGAAAACAACTGCCACTGGCAAAAATGATTTGATAAGGGAAGATATTTTATCTGCAAAAGGTTACCTTCAAAAAGTTGTTGCCAGGGATTCTTTTGCAGACAGAGAATGTGACCCTAAGGTTTGGCATTAGATTTAATGTCACCACTCTGACAGGATTTTTCTCTCAAAGAACAATAATTTCATGCTCTAGATAAACCAGTAACCCCACAGTATAGCTTTTTGTTCTTAATTCAAAGTACTTGGTATATTGATGCAAAAATAAATAATCAAAACATAGTAGATAGTTGTTTTATTTTTTTCCCAAGCTTGATTTTATACACCATTTATAATTTTATTTTCAATAACAGCAAGCTTTTAACACAATTTATGGCTCTGTCTTCTGTTCACATGTATTTTGCAGCTTTTGTTAACAACATAGTTATTTATAATGAAAAGTTGTGACTTTAACACAGTAAACTTAAATCTAATTTTAATGGATATTTTGTCATTATATGTATATATATATTAAAAGAAACTGACTACATATGTATATACATATAAAACAATATAATGTATATATATAATAGAAGTGTAATAATTATTGGTATTGTTATAGTCATATAAGAAAATATTACTGTAAATAAAATAATTTAAAAGATTAATACAAAATAATAGAAAAACAAAGGATATGGGGTATTCATCCATGACACAAAATCAGTATATGCACAGCAAAAAAACACAAAAAGCAAAGGAACCACACTTGTATTGCTGTTCTTCATCTCAAAGTCATAGTGAGGCATTCAGCAGGGAGCAAAAAAAATAATTTGGATAGACTTTGTTAGATGTAACACCACCTAATCGGGCCCGGTCAAAAAAGAACATACTGGAAAGAAGTACATATTTAAAACAAAATAGTTCCTACGCACAGGTGTAAATCTATGTAGCATATATTTTAATAATTAAGGTATCAGATGAAAGGTGAAGGACTGTTGATCCTTGTAGAAAATAAGCATATATCAAATTATTTTAGTTTGCTTTAACAATGCAGTTTAGAAAAATAGAATATGTACAGTGTCCTCATATCATGATTCTTCTTGTTTCATATGCATCTTATGAAGTTGTGACCATAACAAATATAGATTAATCTGACCTAATGGTACAGTACAATGACTTGTTTCCAACAACCTTGTTGAAATAAAATTAATTGTCAATAAAAGTTTTTTCTCTGGTAGGATAGTTGTAAGGATCATATAAACATGCAACTACATGTAGATTCATTTCATTTGGAATGTCAGCTTTCTCATAAAAGTATAAAAGTATGACTCTAGGACAAATTTTTTAGTGTAAAATATGTTTCTAAATTTTTTTAAGGAAGATGTTTAAGTTCATTATGATCCTTCATATACCGGTATATATGTGTCTGGGCCAGCTTCCACCTTGATGTTTGAAGTTCATAAATTTGACCTTGTCATTTCAAATTCATAAATTTGACTTTAATTTTGATCAAATGTATTTCAGCAGTGCCATTGTCACATCCATCCAGAGATAAGCCAACAAGACTGTTACCAGACACACAAGAATTGTGCAAACGTTTGGAGGAAAAGATTGAATCTCTTACAAAAATGGGAGGCACCCTACAGAGAGAAAATAAAGGTTACTATCTTCACATATAAATTGGTTTTTCCAAACTTCTTTGGCATCCAAATGAGTGATGTGACACATCTTTGCAAAGATGTCAAGCAAAAGTGTAAAATATGTAACATAGTATAATATTATTAGTAAATTCTCTAGAACAAAATTTTTTTAAGGGAATTTATTTCTTCTTCAGATTTTAACATTTCTTTCATATGAAAAAAAAATAAAATTGGAACTAACAAAATAATACTTGACAAGATAAAAGAAGAGAAAATTATAGCCGGAAAGGGAGGATTCTCAATGAACAAAAGGGAGATCTTTAAATGAATGCATATAGCATGAGAAAAATTACCTGTGAAATAAAAAGAATTGTACAGTTTCATTTCATTCCCCAGTTGTTGGAGAACAAATCCAGGTGACTTTTAATCCAAATGGTGTGTTATATATAGGAGTTAATGATTATCTGATAATCAAGAAAAAAAATTCATATTGTTGTAGCATAAATTAATATAACTAGCTTGATTGTCAAAGGGTTATTTAATATTCATATTATACTTCAACATCTGACCTCTATTTATTTAAGCTCTAAAACATATATATATATTCTTTTACAGATACTGCAGAATTAATGAAGAAACAAGGAAGGAAGTTACAGAAAGTAAAGGATGGACAGACAAGAGGAAGAAAGTCAAAACGATAATAGATTTTTATATTAGGTCATGTTCTATTATTTTTTTAATTTGAGTCATTCGAATTTGATTTTGTCCGTGTTTCATTTCAACATAAGTGGGTTTAACTTCCAGAGTAATATATAAAATTTGATATTAAATTATTCATATAAAGTAAAGCTGAATAGGTAAACATTCTTATTTTACACATTGTCATATTCTTTTATTTTATTCTGGAGCTACATTATTCATAAAAGTTAGGATACTTAACTGTGTATTGTAACTGAAGCACCTACTAGGATACTGTAAATTCAGAAATTATTGCATGCATTTATTATTGCGATTTTGTCATTTTAGAGTTAATTGCGATTTTAATTTTACGATTTTGAGAAAATCATGTTTAATTCATATAAAATATTTCAAAATGCGAGTTTAAATTATTGCGTTTACAACTCTGTCGCATTTTTCGCAATAATAAAAACTTCGCAATAATTTCTGAATTTACAGTAACAACAATGCATTAGATTTCTGATCATGAACAAACAAAGAACATAAAGCTGATAAGAAATACCCTAAAAAATAATTGGTTTTTTTTTTGCAGTGCTGAATTTTCTTAGACAATACAGGGATAAATAAAATAATACTGTTGTATTTTTGTTTGTTAAACAAGATAGTGAGCTCTACTTTGTTTTATTGTTATAAGTTAATTACATAGTGCTATTTATGTCTTTTTGTAAGAAATGTTGCATTAAACATAGCTGTATCTCTTTAAGTATAATTATCAGCAACACTTATATTAAGTTATCTGATTCAGTCTACTTCAGAAAAATTACTTGTGAAAGACCATTGATATTCTTTATATTGTTACGTTTGGAACCATACATCCTATAAAAGGTACTAAGTAATTTCAATAACTTTTTATTAATTTTTTTTGGTCATATGTTTTCACATTTCTGTAAGTTATTGTGGACTTGAATTTTTGAAACTACCCCTTTATCTTCAATTTCCTCTCCTCAGTGGCATATAAATTTCAATAATTTCAGTTTACTGTGGAGCAGGTGAAACATAAGAATACTGATTCATCCACTACATGTTAGAAATTTTACATAATGTCTTTAGATTTAACTATAGATGAAGACATCTGTGGTTCATAATCTCTCTCTCTTTTTTGTGCTTTTTTACACTTAAAAAATTGAGGTAAAGTTTTAAAAAAAAAATTAAATATTCATTGAATATATAAAAAAATACCTATCACAACATCAGAGAAAATTTGGTTGTTCTTATATTTATCTCTTATTGTAACACCTGTTTTCAGTAGATTGTATATGACATCAGTATTTCAGTTACTTAACAGCATTATTCATTACACATGTACACCTAACATAATAGTGTATGCCATGCATACTTGAAATTTATTAAGATCATCAAAAAACAATAATAAAGTTTATTGTGTGGACAAAGAGAGAATACACCGTAATCAATATTTGTCTGCCATTACTGGTCATCACAAAGGTTCGCTTTAAAGTTTTACTTCACAATAGAAAATGTCTGGTGCCACAAAGGAAAAGTGATTCTTGTACAATGTCAATAGTTCAAGTGTTGTAAATTCTCAGGTCAAGTGTTGTGTATTCCTAAATAGTGATAATGTCTATGAGTTCTTATGCATACAAAATATATCTGATCACATCCACCATATTTGACATGGAATTAGATATTTATTAGTATGCTATTATATCTAATAAAGGTTATTTTTTCTTAGTTTTTTTATGTTAAAACTAAGCCTATTGCCAGTACAATGTACTATTTTAAAAAGAAATAGTTTTTATGTATGAGAAACACTTACATAAAAAAAGTTTATGAAATCCTTGGAACTGTATAGCTGTGATAGTCATTTATTTATAATTACATTACATGTATGTTTCATTATAATACGTTATTTTGATTGGCTTACAGCAATCTCGCGTCATTCTGAAATTAACCTTCATTTCAAAATGAAATGTAACATTCATGATGGCACGAGCTTCCACAATAAAGTACACAGGTAAATGAAAAACTTGATAGAAATTGTGTTTTCATGATCCTAGCAAATAATGTAATTATAAGTATTGAATGCTTCTTTCAGTAATTTTAAAGGGTTGTAAAAGTGTTGACAGTGCGCACATTTTTAGAATGAAGCGCTTCCTCGGCTTCATACAAAATGCACTTCGGTCAACGCTTTTACACCAATGAATTTACAAAAAGAAGCATTCAGTTCTTAAAAAATATTAATATTCATCTGTCAACAGTATCCCATTTTGATTCATACATCAATGTAATCCTTGTTTCAGATAAACACTACATATTGAATTTTCTCCCCTAAAATGAGTTTGGTAATATAATGAATTTTAAATTGAATAGTGTATCTCTGCCATCACTCTCCTAACTACTCAATTTCATTTCCATACATCAACATATAAACTACGTATTAAACTCATAAAATTCTAACAATGAGTTCTATGATATACCCTGTGGTAGCATTATTGAGAAAACGTTTAGCATTCTTATGAAATATATTAAAATTGTCAATCGTCAATGATTAAAACAATTGTGTGGCAGCTTTGACACTGATATGAATTTCATGCTACAAATAACCTTAGAATTAAATCAGGAGTGGAGGAAAAGCTAGTTTCAAAACAAGAACTTTTCTTCCTTTGTTAACTGTTTTCTTTCACTTTGAATGAATTGTTTTAAACACATATCATTGTAATCAGGTTGCAAATTGTTTATTTTTTTATAAACAGTATGTGTGTTTTTGTTCTTGGCTCTTAACTGTAGTTCAGTTTTCCCTGTGATTTAAGTGGTACAAAAGAGATACAATAAAATGTCATGCAGCTGACCAGAATAGATAGGTTTCAAAATGACAACATTTGAGTTTGAGTTATTTCCCTTGGCCACCTTTTTTTGACAAACCAAATTAAAATATGCCATACAAACAAGTCTCATATAAGATCTTTACTAGATTGAAGTGATGAACCAAGTAAGACTAAAAGAAAAAACTGCTTTTTCTAGTCTAGTGGTCAGCATAACTAGTTGAATTTGGTCAATTTATGAAGGAAATTGTGCACGTAGAGCTCCAACATGGCAGTAACTCTTACTAAAATTATGTCAACCGCTACCTACATATAATTATCATAGTTTGTGTACTTATCATCATCAAGCTTAAAAAGTTCTCAAGATGATAAACACCAATATGTTTTATTTCCTAGTACATGTATTTAATGATTTATTTTCCACAAATAAATTAACATCACATAATTTGTTATCATTCCATATTTTACAAGATGCCATATTTATTTTATATTTAAACATTGTCTGTGATATAGTATGTGTGATATATTTGAACATATAAATGTAGATTTCTAGTTAGTTGTCCATTGTATAAGTGATATTTGTATTATGTTTTGTCTGTGCATATCACTATATCAAGTCAAAAGTGTGTTAGCTGTATATTTACCAATTTTATTGTAAATTAGTATATTTTATTCTCTTGAATCTGAGCTCTGTATTGCCATGTTTAATATAGTTGCAGATATTAACTATACAAATACTGATATCTTAAAAGTTTTAAAGCATGGATGCCTCATCAGTTTATCAATTTTCTAGCTAATGGGCAATTCAAATACTGCAAATTCAGAAATTAATGCATGCATTTATTATTGTGAATCCTTGACCATTGGCAAAAATGCAAAATCTAGTTAATGCTATTGCGAAAAGTTTATGCAGGAAAATCACTGCTGAGTTTATGAATGCTAGTTTTTCGCATTAATAAAATTATCACAATAATTTCTGAATTATTTGTTGGATATTTTCAAATACTTTTTATTATACGGACAACTGTTAATGAAATAAAAGTTGGTCATGCCAAATTAATTAAATTGTTAATTAAACAGCTATGTTACCAGAATCAAGCTGCTTTAACTTTGGAATTTTGATATCAACTGTTAACAACCTTACAACAGCTTTTATAACAATCTAAATAAATTTGACAACTTGTAAGAAAAGAGAGATTTGATGTAGGAAAATGGATTTAAGAAAAAATTACATACAACTTTACTCAGTATTTATATGTGTTTGTGTAAAAATAGTTTTCGATCTGTACAGAACAGAGTTTAATAAAAACTTGTAGTATATATATTATATAGAAAACTTCATAGAGAATTAAGAATTGCTATTATGTTGTTTTGTAGCTTTTGAATTTGGACTTATTGAGAAATAGATTTGGTATTGTTTATCAATACATGTTAAATATTAGGGGAAATGAAACAATTGATTTCTCAAAAAAAAAAAGAAAGTGTAAAAAGAAGGGGGATTTTCTGACTGCATGTTAAGTGAATGAAAATATATTTTATGGAATGTTACAGTTGAGGATGAAGTCCTCATAACTGTAGAAAAATTGTATAAAAGTCAATATATAAGTGATTTCAAAATTGTTTTCTTTTTGGCTTATGAGCAATAATTTCTAACAGTTTTTGATTGGGCAGCCATCTTGTTGCTGTAAAAACAGAATAGCCTATATCAAATTCAGTAAGTTTTAACAAATAATCTTTTTCGAAAACAAATAAGTGGTAAAAAAATTGTCTCATTTGGTTTTGTTCTAATTACCAGTAGGAAAAACAGCAATCCACTGATCATAGGGACTTTGATCTCTTTCACATGTTAACACCTGCCTCATATTATATATATTTTGACATGTAAATATTTCCTATATTTATATTTATAATAAATCAGAGATTTGTATTTGTGTCTTTTCATTTATTTATGATTGATAAAAATTCATGATACCTTTTCTAAATATTCAGAGGTGTAATTTGAAAGTAGACAGCCTATGAATGAATGTCTAAGAGAAATAATGACAGGAAACAAAAAATCACAATTCATAGCCCATTTGTACCTATAGTTTATTTAGCATTACAAATATTTGTTGTCAGCTAAGGTTCAAATAAGATGTTAGCAATAGCCTAGGATACTGCATCCTTTCTGAACTATTCTTTTTTCCGGCTGGTTTCTCTGGGTACTTTGGCTTCCTCCACACAAAGTGGCCCCATGATAAAGCCAAGCACACTGAAAGGGCATTTAATGCCAACAATGAATGAATGAACTGTTTCTTAATAAACCAGTGTACATTTTATTGCATATGAGAAAGAACTAATGTTTGCAAAAAATCTTAACATGTGAAAACAGGTATTTCTGGCAGGAATTTCTACTATATATCAGTCACTACTTGACTAATAACATAATTGCTTAGTCTTTTATTAGCTCACCTAGCCAAGAGGGCTATGCTAGCTGTTGTCATCACCTTACGTCAGTTAAAACTTTTTAAGGGATCTCCACCATAACCATCAGACCAATTTCAACCAAAACTTTTTGTTGAATGGTCCTTAGGATATCTAGTACAAAGATAGAGGATTTTATTCCAGTAATTGACAAGTTTTGCCACTATGGCTAAAAATAGATTATAATGGTGAAAAATGCATTGTTTTATATCTGGAAATCTATAAAAGATAGAGAAAATTTAATGGAGCAAAAAAGCTCTGAATGTCAAGATCTACATTCTTCCTAGGCCTGTTTGCACCAAATTATCAGATAACCCCTTAAGGAGTTATTATCCTTAAATGATTTTTTGGGGGTATAAACTTTCATGTTTTTACATATGTACTTTTAAAAACCATATATATATTTTTTTATTAATTTCAGTGATTTGACATATTATCTCAAAATTATAATAAATAGGTAGAAACAAATGCCAATACAAACGAAACAATTGGATTACTCCTTGAAAAATTATAGCCTTAAATGATTGTTTTTAACTAATATTTTTGTACATTAAATAAATTTTTCAAAGATCTTCTCTGAACTAATTTCAACCACACTTGGGGTTAATGACATACAATTTTGTATTTTTCCCAGTCAGTCAACAAACATGGGCGTCATGACTAAAAAAAGATAATTAGTTTAAAATTTCATTAATTGTCATTATCTTAAAAAATGTAGTAGATGAAGAAAATCCAACAAAGCAAAAATGCTTAGAAGAACAAGATCAAATTACTTCCCGTTTGTACCAATATAAATCAACTGACTTCTTCAGGAGTTATTACCATAAAATGACAAATTTTGGCTATTGTTCATCTTTTTTTTAACATATTTTCATGTCTGCTGTATAATTTTTCAAAGATTTTCTCTGAAACTACTAAACCAATGTCAACCAAACTTAAGGTAAATGATCATTATGGTATCTAGGATGAAGATTGTGTTGGGTCAGACAACAAACATGGCTGCCATGGCTGAAATAGAACATAAGGGAAAAATTCATTTATTGTCATATGTCTTGAAAATCAAATTAGATCGTCAGAGTAAACCACCAAATTTTATTGGTGGAGGAAGCAGGAAAAATAGAAATCCTAGTTAATTAAGATTGGATTGCAACGTGCTGGGTTCGAACTCAAAATATCAGTGCTGACATTTAAAAAAGATAGAGAAGGGTAAACATGATAGGAATGTCAAAATCAACCTACTTCCAATTTTCACCATAACTATCAATATAGATAATATTGACTTTTCCTGCTTTTACCAATTATCCAAAAAAATATAATAGATAAGTAGAAACAGTTAATGGAAAAAATTATCAGCTATACAAGATCTACAAAAATGACCATTGAATGACTCCGATAGAAGTTATGGTCCTTAAATAACAATTTTTGACAAATTTTCTTGTTTGTCCACTTATCTCAAGAACTATAAGATATAGACAAAAACAGTTCAATTGATCAGCTATACAAGAGGTTCAAAAAACGATTGAAACAATTGGACGACTCCTCAATGAGTTATTGTCTTAAATGCCTAGTGTTTTTGAAATGTATCGTAAACTATTAAAGATCGGTAAAAAAAATCACTGCAATAATGATAAGCAATACAAAATCTACGAAATTAACATATGTTGATTGCATTACCAAGTGAGTAATTCAGGCTCTTATGAGCCTCTTGTGTAAGAAAGCACATATTGAAAAGTAATTAAAGTAATATACAAAATAGGTATTGGTCAGCCAAACTTTATTTGACAGTTACGAAATTTTGAATTTCAGCCAAACAATTATATCAATGTCAAATGGCAAATGAAATGCATATTCAGGACGAGAACAGGTTAATGCAACGTAAATACAACCCTGCTTGGCACTAGTCCAAAAGGTAACAGTACACAAGAAGACAAGCCACCCTACTCAGGGGCGGATCCAGAACCTCGATGTCTGGAGGGGGCACCATGAAGCCAAAATTAGATATTTGTTTAGAGATATATATATATTCGAGTGTGTGTGTTAATGGTGGAGGGGATGTCAGATCATCGTTTCTATCTTTCTATATCTTTTATTTTTTTACCATTTCACTCTATTCTTCATTCTTCTGCCAATTGATCTCTATTATATTCGTCCTAAACATGCATGAAATATTTGCCACTGGACGTTAAGCAACCAAAAATCAATCAATCAATCTATTCTTTATATTTCATCACCCCTTAATTCTGTTATCTATAGTGTTGGCCCCGCTCCTAAATAACTGTTTTTCCATTATTCTCTTATTTGTAAACCTCATTCATATTCTCATACATGGTAATTGAAACAAGAAACATATACATATATTGCTGTATGCTTGGACTAATACATAAATGTATTAGTCCCAGAGTATGTTATAAAGTAGGTTTTATAAAATTACAATAGCAAACTGTTTCTGCAAATAACACTCCTATTTGACATGATGCACGCTTATTTCTCTCAATTGAGGGAGGCGGAAATTTAGCTTTTCTGGCTTTTTGTTGTTAATTTCTAAAGTTTTGTTTTATCTGTTAAAATTGGGCACTTATTATCAAGTCCTCGGTAGTATAGTGGTTAGTATCCCCGCCTGTAGACTTCCGGTCAGTGTTTTGAAGTGTATGCACGTCTTTTAGAGTAGGAGATTTTGATTCTGGATATAAGGTTAAGCTCGGAATTCCAAGCAGAGAAAATGTGAACTGTTATCAGACCTTGTATGCAGTAAGTCAATTTTACTATACTTAAAAAGAAAACTGTTCAAACTAACTATTTGACGGCTATATTGTGTATCGCACCTGATCAGAGGCACCATTGGTTTATTTTTTTTATTCATAAAACTGTGATTGAATTATGGAGAGACTACCTAAGTTTTTAATGAAGGCAATAGACTGTGCATGTGAGGAATATGGAATGATAACATATAGTTTCCATGGTGACAATGATAAAACAAGAATTTCGATAATGTTTTCGAATACTGATAATAAGCAGGTAAAACGTAAATCTGGTTCGACAAGAAGGAGAGACAACAAACGTTTGAAGGAATTCAATGACACTATAAATGACACACATGTTTTAAATGTCAATGAAATTGAAAGTATTGATGCCGATAGTATGAACATTGATGCATGTACTGTGAATGAATGCGAGGAACGTACAATGAATACAGATATATTCCCCTTTTGGAGCCTCTTCATTCACACATAGTATGTCAATTGAAAACGTGGGTGAGAATACAGAACGATGTACAGTTAATAAAGAAGTTACTGTTGATAAACCTGTGAAACCGGTTGATGATAGAAATTTACCTGTAGGAGAGACACATGAGACAATAGATTGTAAAGAAAAACATAAACAAATAGTAAAACGTAAACATAGCAAGGAAAATGACTTAAAACAACAAAGTATAACTGTATATGATAAAAAGTCTTTAGATTCGAAACATGAAGAATTTTATAAAATAGTTTGAAAAGAAGTCGTATTAGCGGTGATCTGTTGATCGGAAAGATTTCTGATATGAACCTTATAGTAACATGTAATGTTAATAGAAAATCTATTGAAACAGTTGATAAACGGGATGGACGATATGAACACTATGAGCGATTACTATTTAAGGATTTTGATGACATAACAGAAACGAATTTTAATACGGACAAGGCAAAAGAAGCAATTGAACTGATGATAAGATATGTAAGATGTAATAAACTGTCGACATTATAAATAATTTTAAGTCTTTTGTGTGATAGTTTGCGTGAACTTTGTATAATTCTGTGAGCGATTTAGTTCAGAAATTGACATGCGGTATATACTTAAACAAAAGTTTTTTTGTTTATTTAGGAAAAACTTTGACTTCGTTGAATGCGTTTTCAGGAATGGAATCCATCCGCAAACGCTACAAATGAACATTGTTGAATTTAAGAATAGACAGTAAAATGAATTTTGTATACTAAGTAAATATATATACGGTGTTTTATGTAACTAAGTAAATGTAGGATGTGTATTATAGATGTTGATTGTGAGATGAGAGAATGCTGCAGAATGTTAGTATAGGGACTCCATGTTTTCTGTGATAATGTGTAAAATTTTGTTGTAGATAATAATGATTGGATTTAATAAATATCAAGATAAAAAAAATATCCCCGCCTGTCACGCGGGAGACCGGGTTCGATTCCCCGCCGGGAGGACATTATTTTGTTGTTTCCTTCTAACTTGTTTGATAAAAGGTTATTGGCATTCAGTCACAACATATGTGCCAAGAAAATATTCCATCGAAACCCTAGCAATCAGTTCAAACCGTTTCTAACGTTTGGTTGCTCTCAGTCTAATCTGTTCAGACATTTCTTCTTAATACAACTTCTAACTGTTCACTATATCAGAGACTATATATACTTGCTTCAAAGGGTGTGTTAAAAGCATCGACAAAAACTTTCCGAGCCTGCCAGGATTCGAACCTGGAATCTTCTGATCCGTAGTCAGACGCGTTATCCGTTGCGCCACAGGCCCTTAGACGCTCTTCTCCCTATTTTACTGTTTATACCTTTGACTCTTCGTGTTAAAATTTACTTGTTTACTTAAAGATGTATATAGTTCAAACCTGCAATTAACCAATGGATTTGCGAATAAGATTGAACAGCTACTTGCTACATTAAATTTTTCACATGTTTGGGAAAATCATGATACTATTTCAAAAAGCCGTTTATTATATGCACTTCATACCAAACTTAATGAAAGATATCTGAATTATTGGAAAGAAAATATTTTTTGTGATGATAAATCATTGCACGGTAATAAGCTCAGAACATATAGACAGCTTAAAGAAAATTACAAATTGAAACCTATTTATTGTTAAATATTGACAGAAAAGTAATAGGACATTTGCCAAAATTCGCATAAGTAATAGTGTTCTTAAAATTGAACAAGGACGACACACAAAAACACCTGTAGAAGAAAGAATTTGTCCCTTGTGTCTTTTAGAAGTAGAAGATGAATTTCATTTCACTATAATATGTACAAAACTAAATACAATTAGAGAACAATTATTTTCCAAAATTAGTGAAATAGTTCCTCTTTTTAAATATGACTAATGAAGCAAGATTTAAATTTTGTATACCTGTGGTGAGACTGATATAATTAAAATTATTGTAAAATTCATAAGCACCATGTATAATTCTAGAAATGCTTTATTGAGTACTTAATAACTTTGTGGTACCACCTCCTCAGCAGAGATTATATACATTCATTTATTATTGTAACAATATTTTCTTTTAATAATGGAGGGATATACAGTTATATAAATAATGTCTATAAATGTGGTTAGATTATGTTTGTATGTTTATGTATAGTCAATGTCTATTGTCTTGGTAACAATCCTATAATTTTGGATTTTGAACCAATAAATTATCTTATCTTATCTTATCTTATCTTATCGTGTCGTCTACATTGCTATCTTGTATAGCCTTTTCCAGCGCATATGTATAAGTCACAGAATCAAACTGTTTCTGCAAATAACACTCCTATTTGACATGATGCACGTTTATTTCTCTCAATTGAGGGAGGCGGGAAATTTAGCTTTTCTGGCTTTTTTGTTGTTAATTTCTAAAGTTTTGCTTTATCTGTTAAAAATTGGGCACTTATCATCAAGTCCTCGGTAGTATAGTGGTTAGTATCCCCGCCTGTAGACTTCCGGTCAGTGTTTTGAAGTGTATGCACGTCTTTTAGAGTAGGAGATTTTGATTCTGGATATAAGGTTAAGCTCGGAATTCCAAGCAGAGAAAATGTGAACTATTATCAGACCTTGTATGCAGTAATTCAATTTTACTATACTTAAAAAGAAAACTGTTCAAACTAACTATTTGACGGCTATATTGTGTATCGCACCTGTTCAGAGGCACCATTGGTTTATTTTTTATTCATAAAACTGTGATTGAATTATGGAGAGACTACCTAAGTTTTTAATGAAGGCAATAGAGTGTACATGTGAGGAATATGGAATGTTAACATATAGTTTCCATGGTGACAATGATAAAACAAGAATTTCGATAATGTTTTCGAATACTGATAATAAGCAGGTAAAACGTAAATCTGGTTCGACAAGAAGGAGAGACAACAAACGTTTGAAGGAATTCAATGACACTATAAATGACACACATGTTTTAAATGTCAATGAAATTGCAAGTATTGATGCCGATAGTATGAACATTGATGCATGTACTGTGAATGAATGCGAGGAACGTACAATGAATACAGATATATTCCCTTTTGGAGCCTCTTCATTCACACATAGTATGTCAATTGAAAACGTGGGTGAGAATACAGAACGATGTACAGTTAATAAAGAAGTTACTGTTGATAAACCTGTGAAACCGGTTGATGATAGAAATTTACCTGTAGGAGAGACACATGAGACAATAGATTGTAAAGAAAACATAAACAAATAGTAAAACGTAAACATAGCAAAGAAAATGACTTAAAACAACAAAGTATAACTGTATATGATAAAAAGTCTTTAGATTCGAAACATGAAGAATTTTATAAGATAGTTTGTAAAAGAAGTCGTATTAGCGGTGATCTGTTGATCGGAAAGATTTCTGATATGAACCTTATAGTAACATGTAATGTTAATAGAAAATCTATTGAAACAGTTGATAAACGGGATGGACGATATGAACACTATGAGCGATTACTATTTAAGGATTTTGATGACATAACAGAAACGAATTTTAATACGGACAAGGCAAAAGAAGCAATTGAACTGATGATAAGATATGTAAGATGTAATAAACTGTCGACATTATAAATAATTTTAAGTCTTTTGTGTGATAGTTTGCGTGAACTTTGTATAATTCTGTGAGCGATTTAGTTCAGAAATTGACATGCGGTATATACTTAAACAAAAGTTTTTTTGTTTATTTAGGAAAAACTTTGACTTCGTTGAATGCGTTTTCAGGAATGGAATCCATCCGCAAACGCTACAAATGAACATTGTTGAATTTAAGAATAGACAGTAAAATGAATTTTGTATACTAAGTAAATATATATACGGTGTTTTATGTAACTAAGTAAATGTAGGATGTGTATTATAGATGTTGATTGTGAGATGAGAGAATGCTGCAGAATGTTAGTATAGGGACTCCATGTTTTCTGTGATAATGTGTAAAATTTTGTTGTAGATAATAATGATTGGATTTAATAAATATCAAGATAAAAAAAAGTATCCCCGCCTGTCACGCGGGAGACCGGGTTCGATTCCCCGCCTGGGAGGACATTATTTTGTTGTTTCCTTCTAACTTGTTTGATAAAAGGTTATTGGCATGCAGTCACAACATATGTGCCAAGAAAATATTCCATCGAAACCCTAGCAATCAGTTCAAACCGTTTCTAACGTTTGGTTGCTCTCAGTCTAATCTGTTCAGACATTTCTTCTTAATACAACTTCTAACTGTTCACTATATCAGAGACTATATATACTTGCTTCAAAACCCTAGCAATCAGTTCAAACCGTTTCTAACGTTTGGATGCACTCAGTCTTAATCTGTTCAGACATTTCTTCTTAATACAACTTCTAACTGTTCACTATATCAGAGACTATATATACTTGCTTCAAAAGGGTGTGTTAAAAAGCATCGACAAAAATCTTTCCGAGCCTGCCAGGATTCGAACCTGGAATCTTCTGATCCGTAGTCAGACGCGTTATCCGTTGCGCCACAGGCCCTTAGACGCTCTTCTCCCTATTTTACTGTTTATACCTTTGACTCTTCGTGTCGTCTACATTGCTATCTTGTATAGCCTTTTCCAGCGCATATGTATAAGTCACAGAATCAAACTGTTTCTGCAAATAACACTCCTATTTGACATGATGCACGTTTATTTCTCTCAATTGAGGGAGGCGGGAAATTTAGCTTTTCTGGCTTTTTGTTGTTAATTTCTAAAGTTTTGCTTTATTTGTTAAAATTGGGCACTTATCATCAAGTCCTCGGTAGTATAGTGGTTAGTATCCCCGCCTGTCACGCGGGAGACCGGGTTCGATTCCCCGCCGGGGAGGACATTATTTTGTTGTTTCCTTCTAACTTGTTTGATAAAAGGTTATTGGCATGCAGTCACAACATATGTGCCAAGAAAATATTCTATCGAAACCCCAGCAATCAGTTCAAACCGTTTCTAACGTTTGGATGCACTCAGTCTTAATCTGTTCAGACATTTCTTCTTAATACAACTTCTAACTGTTCACTATATCAGAGACTATATATACTTGCTTCAAAACCCTAGCAATCAGTTCAAACCGTTTCTAACGTTTGGTTGCACTCAGTCTTAATCTGTTCAGACATTTCTTCTTAATACAACTTCTAACTGTTCACTATATCAGAGACTATATATACTTGCTTCAAAAGGGTGTGTTAAAAAGCATCGACAAAAATCTTTCCGAGCCTGCCAGGATTCGAACCTGGAATCTTCTGATCCGTAGTCAGACGCGTTATCCGTTGCGCCACAGGCCCTTAGACGCTCTTCTCCCTATTTTACTGTTTATACCTTTGACTCTTCGTGTCGTCTACATTGCTATCTTGTATAGCCTTTTCCAGCGCATATGTATAAGTCACAGAATCAAACTGTTTCTGCAAATAACACTCCTATTTGACATGATGCACGTTTATTTCTCTCAATTGAGGGAGGCGGGAAATTTAGCTTTTCTGGCTTTTTTGTTGTTAATTTCTAAAGTTTTGCTTTATCTGTTAAAAATTGGGCACTTATCATCAAGTCCTCGGTAGTATAGTGGTTAGTATCCCCGCCTGTCACGCGGGAGACCGGGGTTCGATTCCCCGCCGGGGAGGACATTATTTTGTTGTTTCCTTCTAACTTGTTTGATAAAAGGTTATTGGCATGCAGTCACAACATATGTGCCAAGAAAATATTCTATCGAAACCCCAGCAATCAGTTCAAACCGTTTCTAACGTTTGGATGCACTCAGTCTTAATCTGTTCAGACATTTCTTCTTAATACAACTTCTAACTGTTCACTATATCAGAGACTATATATACTTGCTTCAAAACCCTAGCAATCAGTTCAAACCGTTTCTAACGTTTGGTTGCTCTCAGTCTAATCTGTTCAGACATTTCTTCTTAATACAACTTCTAACTGTTCACTATATCAGAGACTATATATACTTGCTTCAAAGGGTGTGTTAAAAGCATCGACAAAAACTTTCCGAGCCTGCCAGGATTCGAACCTGGAATCTTCTGATCCGTAGTCAGACGCGTTATCCGTTGCGCCACAGGCCCTTAGACGCTCTTCTCCCTATTTTACTGTTTATACCTTTGACTCTTCGTGTCGTCTACATTGCTATCTTGTATAGCCTTTTCCAGCGCATATGTATAAGTCACAGAATCAAACTGTTTCTGCAAATAACACTCCTATTTGACATGATGCACGTTTATTTCTCTCAATTGAGGGAGGCGGGAAATTTAGCTTTTCTGGCTTTTTGTTGTTAATTTCTAAAGTTTTGCTTTATTTGTTAAAATTGGGCACTTATCATCAAGTCCTCGGTAGTATAGTGGTTAGTATCCCCGCCTGTCACGCGGGAGACCGGGGTTCGATTCCCCGCCGGGAGGACATTATTTTGTTGTTTCCTTCTAACTTGTTTGATAAAAGGTTATTGGCATGCAGTCACAACATATGTGCCAAGAAAATATTCCATCGAAACCCTAGCAATCAGTTCAAACCGTTTCTAACGTTTGGTTGCTCTCAGTCTAATCTGTTCAGACATTTCTTCTTAATACAACTTCTAACTGTTCACTATATCAGAGACTATATATACTTGCTTCAAAACCCTAGCAATCAGTTCAAACCGTTTCTAACGTTTGGATGCACTCAGTCTTAATCTGTTCAGACATTTCTTCTTAATACAACTTCTAACTGTTCACTATATCAGAGACTATATATACTTGCTTCAAAAGGGTGTGTTAAAAAGCATCGACAAAAATCTTTCCGAGCCTGCCAGGATTCGAACCTGGAATCTTCTGATCCGTAGTCAGACGCGTTATCCGTTGCGCCACAGGCCCTTAGACGCTCTTCTCCCTATTTTACTGTTTATACCTTTGACTCTTCGTGTCGTCTACATTGCTATCTTGTATAGCCTTTTCCAGCGCATATGTATAAGTCACAGAATCAAACTGTTTCTGCAAATAACACTCCTATTTGACATGATGCACGTTTATTTCTCTCAATTGAGGGAGGCGGGAAATTTAGCTTTTCTGGCTTTTTTGTTGTTAATTTCTAAAGTTTTGCTTTATCTGTTAAAAATTGGGCACTTATCATCAAGTCCTCGGTAGTATAGTGGTTAGTATCCCCGCCTGTCACGCGGGAGACCGGGTTCGATTCCCCGCCGGGAGGACATTATTTTGTTGTTTCCTTCTAACTTGTTTGATAAAAGGTTATTGGCATTCAGTCACAACATATGTGCCAAGAAAATATTCCATCGAAACCCTAGCAATCAGTTCAAACCGTTTCTAACGTTTGGTTGCTCTCAGTCTAATCTGTTCAGACATTTCTTCTTAATACAACTTCTAACTGTTCACTATATCAGAGACTATATATACTTGCTTCAAAACCCTAGCAATCAGTTCAAACCGTTTCTAACGTTTGGTTGCTCTCAGTCTAATCTGTTCAGACATTTCTTCTTAATACAACTTCTAACTGTTCACTATATCAGAGACTATATATACTTGCTTCAAAGGGTGTGTTAAAAGCATCGACAAAAACTTTCCGAGCCTGCCAGGATTCGAACCTGGAATCTTCTGATCCGTAGTCAGACGCGTTATCCGTTGCGCCACAGGCCCTTAGACGCTCTTCTCCCTATTTTACTGTTTATACCTTTGACTCTTCGTGTCGTCTACATTGCTATCTTGTATAGCCTTTTCCAGCGCATATGTATAAGTCACAGAATCAAACTGTTTCTGCAAATAACACTCCTATTTGACATGATGCACGTTTATTTCTCTCAATTGAGGGAGGCGGGAAATTTAGCTTTTCTGGCTTTTTTGTTGTTAATTTCTAAAGTTTTGCTTTATCTGTTAAAAATTGGGCACTTATCATCAAGTCCTCGGTAGTATAGTGGTTAGTATCCCCGCCTGTCACGCGGGAGACCGGGTTCGATTCCCCGCCGGGAGGACATTATTTTTGTTGTATCCTTCTAACTTGTTTCATAAAAAGGTTATTGGCATGCAGTCACAACATATGTGCCAAGAAAATATTCTATCGAAACCCCAGCAATCAGTTCAAACCGTTTCTAACGTTTGGATGCACTCAGTCTTAATCTGTTCAGACATTTCTTCTTAATACAACTTCTAACTGTTCACTATATCAGAGACTATATATACTTGCTTCAAAACCCTAGCAATCAGTTCAAACCGTTTCTAACGTTTGGTTGCTCTCAGTCTTAATCTGTTCAGACATTTCTTCTTAATACAACTTCTAACTGTTCACTATATCAGAGACTATATATACTTGCTTCAAAAGGGTGTGTTAAAAAGCATCGACAAAAATCTTTCCGAGCCTGCCAGGATTCGAACCTGGAATCTTCTGATCCGTAGTCAGACGCGTTATCCGTTGCGCCACAGGCCCTTAGACGCTCTTCTCCCTATTTTACTGTTTATACCTTTGACTCTTCGTGTCGTCTACATTGCTATCTTGTATAGCCTTTTCCAGCGCATATGTATAAGTCACAGAATCAAACTGTTTCTGCAAATAACACTCCTATTTGACATGATGCACGTTTATTTCTCTCAATTGAGGGAGGCGGGAAATTTAGCTTTTCTGGCTTTTTTGTTGTTAATTTCTAAAGTTTTGCTTTATCTGTTAAAAATTGGGCACTTATCATCAAGTCCTCGGTAGTATAGTGGTTAGTATCCCGCCTGTCACGCGGGAGACCGAGGTTCGATTCCCCGCCGGGAGGACATTATTTTGTTGTTTCCTTCTAACTTGTTTGATAAAAGGTTATTGGCATGCAGTCACAACATATGTGCCAAGAAAATATTCCATCGAAACCCTAGCAATCAGTTCAAACCGTTTCTAACGTTTGGTTGCTCTCAGTCTAATCTGTTCAGACATTTCTTCTTAATACAACTTCTAACTGTTCACTATATCAGAGACTATATATACTTGCTTCAAAACCCTAGCAATCAGTTCAAACCGTTTCTAACGTTTGGTTGCTCTCAGTCTAATCTGTTCAGACATTTCTTCTTAATACAACTTCTAACTGTTCACTATATCAGAGACTATATATACTTGCTTCAAAGGGTGTGTTAAAAGCATCGACAAAAACTTTCCGAGCCTGCCAGGATTCGAACCTGGAATCTTCTGATCCGTAGTCAGACGCGTTATCCGTTGCGCCACAGGCCCTTAGACGCTCTTCTCCCTATTTTACTGTTTATACCTTTGACTCTTCGTGTCGTCTACATTGCTATCTTGTATAGCCTTTTCCAGCGCATATGTATAAGTCACAGAATCAAACTGTTTCTGCAAATAACACTCCTATTTGACATGATGCACGTTTATTTCTCTCAATTGAGGGAGGCGGGAAATTTAGCTTTTCTGGCTTTTTGTTGTTAATTTCTAAAGTTTTGCTTTATTTGTTAAAATTGGGCACTTATCATCAAGTCCTCGGTAGTATAGTGGTTAGTATCCCCGCCTGTCACGCGGGAGACCGGGTTCGATTCCCCGCCGGGGAGGACATTATTTTGTTGTTTCCTTCTAACTTGTTTGATAAAAGGTTATTGGCATGCAGTCACAACATATGTGCCAAGAAAATATTCCATCAAACCCTAGCAATCAGTTCAAACCGTTTCTAACGTTTGGTTGCTCTCAGTCTAATCTGTTCAGACATTTCTTCTTAATACAACTTCTAACTGTTCACTATATCAGAGACTATATATACTTGCTTCAAAACCCTAGCAATCAGTTCAAACCGTTTCTAACGTTTGGTTGCTCTCAGTCTTAATCTGTTCAGACATTTCTTCTTAATACAACTTCTAACTGTTCACTATATCAGAGACTATATATACTTGCTTCAAAAGGGTGTGTTAAAAAGCATCGACAAAAATCTTTCCGAGCCTGCCAGGATTCGAACCTGGAATCTTCTGATCCGTAGTCAGACGCGTTATCCGTTGCGCCACAGGCCCTTAGACGCTCTTCTCCCTATTTTACTGTTTATACCTTTGACTCTTCGTGTCGTCTACATTGCTATCTTGTATAGCCTTTTCCAGCGCATATGTATAAGTCACAGAATCAAACTGTTTCTGCAAATAACACTCCTATTTGACATGATGCACGTTTATTTCTCTCAATTGAGGGAGGCGGGAAATTTAGCTTTTCTGGCTTTTTTGTTGTTAATTTCTAAAGTTTTGCTTTATCTGTTAAAAATTGGGCACTTATCATCAAGTCCTCGGTAGTATAGTGGTTAGTATCCCCGCCTGTCACGCGGGAGACCGGGGTTCGATTCCCCGCCGGGGAGGACATTATTTTGTTGTTTCCTTCTAACTTGTTTGATAAAAGGTTATTGGCATGCAGTCACAACATATGTGCCAAGAAAATATTCCATCGAAACCCTAGCAATCAGTTCAAACCGTTTCTAACGTTTGGTTGCTCTCAGTCTAATCTGTTCAGACATTTCTTCTTAATACAACTTCTAACTGTTCACTATATCAGAGACTATATATACTTGCTTCAAAACCCTAGCAATCAGTTCAAACCGTTTCTAACGTTTGGTTGCTCTCAGTCTAATCTGTTCAGACATTTCTTCTTAATACAACTTCTAACTGTTCACTATATCAGAGACTATATACTTGCTTCAAAAGGGTGTGTTAAAAGCATCGACAAAAACTTTCCGAGCCTGCCAGCATTCGAACCTGGAATCTTCTGATCCGTAGTCAGACGCGTTATCCGTTGCGCCACAGGCCCTTAGACGCTCTTCTCCCTATTTTACTGTTTATACCTTTGACTCTTCGTGTCGTCTACATTGCTATCTTGTATAGCCTTTTCCATCGCATATGTATAAGTCACAGAATCAAACTGTTTCTGCAAATAACACTCCTATTTGACATGATGCACGCTTATTTCTCTCAATTGAGGGAGGCGGGAAATTTAGCTTTTCTGGCTTTTTGTTGTTAATTTCTAAAGTTTTGCTTTATTTGTTAAAATTGGGCACTTATCATCAAGTCCTCGGTAGTATAGTGGTTAGTATCCCCGCCTGTCACGCGGGAGACCGGGTTCGATTCCCCGCCGGGGAGGACATTATTTTGTTGTTTCCTTCTAACTTGTTTGATAAAAGGTTATTGGCATGCAGTCACAACATATGTGCCAAGAAAATATTCCATCGAAACCCTAGCAATCAGTTCAAACCGTTTCTAACGTTTGGTTGCTCTCAGTCTAATCTGTTCAGACATTTCTTCTTAATACAACTTCTAACTGTTCACTATATCAGAGACTATATATACTTGCTTCAAAACCCTAGCAATCAGTTCAAACCGTTTCTAACGTTTGGTTGCTCTCAGTCTAATCTGTTCAGACATTTCTTCTTAATACAACTTCTAACTGTTCACTATATCAGAGACTATATATACTTGCTTCAAAAGGGTGTGTTAAAAGCATCGACAAAAACTTTCCGAGCCTGCCAGCATTCGAACCTGGAATCTTCTGATCCGTAGTCAGACGCGTTATCCGTTGCGCCACAGGCCCTTCGACGCTCTTCTCCCTATTTTACTGTTTATACCTTTGACTCTTCGTGTCGTCTACATTGCTATCTTGTATAGCCTTTTCCATCGCATATGTATAAGTCACAGAATCAAACTGTTTCTGCAAATAACACTCCTATTTGACATGATGCACGCTTATTTCTCTCAATTGAGGGAGGCGGGAAATTTAGCTTTTCTGGCTTTTTGTTGTTAATTTCTAAAGTTTTGCTTTATTTGTTAAAATTGGGCACTTATCATCAAGTCCTCAGTAGTATAGTGGTTAGTATCCCCGCCTGTCACGCGGGAGACCGGGTTCGATTCCCCGCCGGGAGGACATTATTTTGTTGTTTCCTTCTAACTTGTTTGATAAAAGGTTATTGGCATGCAGTCACAACATATGTGCCAAGAAAATATTCCATCGAAACCCTAGCAATCAGTTCAAACCGTTTCTAACGTTTGGTTGCTCTCAGTCTAATCTGTTCAGACATTTCTTCTTAATACAACTTCTAACTGTTCACTATATCAGAGACTATATATACTTGCTTCAAAACCCTAGCAATCAGTTCAAACCGTTTCTAACGTTTGGTTGCTCTCAGTCTAATCTGTTCAGACATTTCTTCTTAATACAACTTCTAACTGTTCACTATATCAGAGACTATATATACTTGCTTCAAAGGGTGTGTTAAAAGCATCGACAAAAAACTTTCCGAGCCTGCCAGGATTCGAACCTGGAATCTTCTGATCCGTAGTCAGACGCGTTTTTTTTTTTTTTTTATCTTTATTAAAATCCAACATCATATAATACAAGTAAAACAAAATATAAAATCAATTGTCTATGATTGTTCTCATTATATACTATATACTCTACTTTGTATTCACAATACTGTTAATTCACATTTTAGGTACACAATATCAAGTATATCAAGTTATTACAATTTAAAGACTAGAACATTGTCTGTTTCTTCTAACAACGGGTTATCTATTACAAACTTTTTTTGAAATGTATGACTCATATTATGACATCGACAGAGATAGACATACATATATGTTACATAATGTTTTAATGTATATTGAAATAATTTGATCAAATTTACATTAGAATAACCACTATTCAGCAAGTTTCTCCTTCTGAAGATACAATATCTGGCAACAGACATAAAAAAATTAAGAAAAGTATCATTTACACCTTTCATATGCCGTCTCAATCCCAAAATCAATAGTTCCTCACTTCTTACTAAACTAATCTTATCTGAATCACAGTTTTCAAATATTCTAACCAATAAAGATGACAAATAATTATGAAAATCTTCAAGTTTATCACAATTCATAAATATATGCAGGATGTCTTCCTTTTCACTGCAACATACTTTACAGATATTATCATCAACTAAACCTATCTTTTGAAGTTTTACGTTAGTAAAAATACAGTTATGTAACACCTTAAAGTCTAACTCAACCAAATTAGAAGGTTTCCAATACATATTGACATGTTCCCATATTTTACTGAATGCTTCAGAACTCACATCAAATTCTGATTTCCATAACTCAATACCAACAGGTTCTTCAACAATATTTTCCAACATAATAGTATATAATGTTTTAGTACTACATAATTTCAAATCATAATGCACATTTTTACAAATAATTGAAATGTCTATTGTTCTTGGTATAGATATTCTGTGAATATCAGTGTTCACTGTGTTTTTCCATTCTACAGGTATAACATTCAACAAATTCCTATATCTATCAACTACATATTGTACATTAACATCTTCATATATAACTTGAATCATTTCAACTATAGCATGGTCTGGCAAGAAACCAGTTTTTACTTCAAAGCATATATCTTTGAGACAAACAATACCAGCACCTATAAAATCGTGCCATACAATTGTTCTGTTATTAAGTACAATATTTGGATTAACAAACAAAGGCTGATCATAAATATTTTCTACAGACAATGGAAACTCTATTTTTTCCCTTATACAATTCAGTGCTTGAAAAAATTCTTGATAAACAACAGGAAGTTTTTTCAATTCACAATTAGGTATCACTGTATAAAAAACATTATGACAAAGTTTCATATCATAAATTGAAGATACAAAATACTTAAATGTGTATTTCCATAACACTTCATATTCATCATCTAACAATCTGCCTAGAAATTTTAGCCTAAAAGCATATATTTTACATTTGATATCAGCAACATTTAAACCACCTCTACTTTTATCATCTACTATACAGTTGTATTTTACTAAATGACATCTATTTTTCCATATAAAATTCAGACAGAGTCTTTTATCTCTATATAAGCCCATTCAGGTAATGCAGTAACAAACAATGCATACCAAAATCTAGATAACATCAGTGAATTGATTACACTAACCCTACCATGTATAGTTAATCTTCTCAATAACCATATGTTGAGAGGGATTTTATCTTAACTATTTTATTTTTCCAATTCATTTCATCACACATTTTTCTATTTTTCCAATAAAACTCCCAACAGTTGAAAATAATCTTCACAAACTTTAAGACCAATATGACGCGTTATCCGTTGCGCCACAGGCCTTAGACGCTCTTCTCCCTATTTTACTGTTTATACCTTTGACTCTTCGTGTCGTCTACATTGCTATCTTGTATAGCCTTTTCCATCGCATATGTATAAGTCACAGAATCAAACTGTTTCTGCAAATAACACTCCTATTTGACATGATGCACGCTTATTTCTCTCAATTGAGGGAGGCGGGAAATTTAGCTTTTCTGGCTTTTTGTTGTTAATTTCTAAAGTTTTGCTTTATTTGTTAAAAATTGGGCACTTATCATCAAGTCCTCAGTAGTATAGTGGTTAGTATCCCCGCCTGTCACGCGGGAGACCGGGGTTCGATTCCCCGCCGGGAGGACATTATTTTGTTGTTTCCTTCTAACTTGTTTGATAAAAGGTTATTGGCATGCAGTCACAACATATGTGCCAAGAAAATATTCCATCGAAACCCTAGCAATCAGTTCAAACCGTTTCTAACGTTTGGTTGCTCTCAGTCTAATCTGTTCAGACATTTCTTCTTAATACAACTTCTAACTGTTCACTATATCAGAGACTATATATACTTGCTTCAAAACCCTAGCAATCAGTTCAAACCGTTTCTAACGTTTGGTTGCTCTCAGTCTAATCTGTTCAGACATTTCTTCTTAATACAACTTCTAACTGTTCACTATATCAGAGACTATATATACTTGCTTCAAAGGGTGTGTTAAAAGCATCGACAAAAACTTTCCGAGCCTGCCAGGATTCGAACCTGGAATCTTCTGATCCGTAGTCAGACGCGTTATCCGTTGCGCCACAGGCCCTTAGACGCTCTTCTCCCTATTTTACTGTTTATACCTTTGACTCTTCGTGTCGTCTACATTGCTATCTTGTATAGCCTTTTCCATCGCATATGTATAAGTCACAGAATCAAACTGTTTCTGCAAATAACACTCCTATTTGACATGATGCACGCTTATTTCTCTCAATTGAGGGAGGCGGAAATTTAGCTTTTCTGGCTTTTTGTTGTTAATTTCTAAAGTTTTGCTTTATTTGTTAAAATTGGGCACTTATCATCAAGTCCTCGGTAGTATAGTGGTTAGTATCCCCGCCTGTCACGCGGGAGACCGGGTTCGATTCCCCGCCGGGAGGACATTATTTTGTTGTTTCCTTCTAACTTGTTTGATAAAAGGTTATTGGCATGCAGTCACAACATATGTGCCAAGAAAATATTCCATCGAAACCCTAGCAATCAGTTCAAACCGTTTCTAACGTTTGGTTGCTCTCAGTCTAATCTGTTCAGACATTTCTTCTTAATACAACTTCTAACTGTTCACTATATCAGAGACTATATATACTTGCTTCAAAACCCTAGCAATCAGTTCAAACCGTTTCTAACGTTTGGTTGCTCTCAGTCTAATCTGTTCAGACATTTCTTCTTAATACAACTTCTAACTGTTCACTATATCAGAGACTATATATACTTGCTTCAAAGGGTGTGTTAAAAGCATCGACAAAAACTTTCCGAGCCTGCCAGGATTCGAACCTGGAATCTTCTGATCCGTAGTCAGACGCGTTATCCGTTGCGCCACAGGCCTTTAGACGCTCTTATCCCTATTTTACTGTTTATACCTTTGACTCTTCGTGTCGTCTACATTGCTATCTTGTATAGCCTTTTCCATCGCATATGTATAAGTCACAGAATCAAACTGTTTCTGCAAATAACACTCCTATTTGACATGATGCACGCTTATTTCTCTCAATTGAGGGAGGCGGGAAATTTAGCTTTTCTGGCTTTTTGTTGTTAATTTCTAAAGTTTTGCTTTATTTGTTAAAATTGGGCACTTATCATCAAGTCCTCGGTAGTATAGTGGTTAGTATCCCCGCCTGTCACGCGGGAGACCGGGTTCGATTCCCCGCCGGGGAGGACATTATTTTGTTGTTTCCTTCTAACTTGTTTGATAAAAGGTTATTGGCATGCAGTCACAACATATGTGCCAAGAAAATATTCCATCGAAACCCTAGCAATCAGTTCAAACCGTTTCTAACGTTTGGTTGCTCTCAGTCTAATCTGTTCAGACATTTCTTCTTAATACAACTTCTAACTGTTCACTATATCAGAGACTATATATACTTGCTTCAAAACCCTAGCAATCAGTTCAAACCGTTTCTAACGTTTGGTTGCTCTCAGTCTAATCTGTTCAGACATTTCTTCTTAATACAACTTCTAACTGTTCACTATATCAGAGACTATATATACTTGCTTCAAAGGGTGTGTTAAAAGCATCGACAAAAACTTTCCGAGCCTGCCAGGATTCGAACCTGGAATCTTCTGATCCGTAGTCAGACGCGTTATCCGTTGCGCCACAGGCCCTTAGACGCTCTTCTCCCTATTTTACTGTTTATACCTTTGACTCTTCGTGTCGTCTACATTGCTATCTTGTATAGCCTTTTCCAGCGCATATGTATAAGTCACAGAATCAAACTGTTTCTGCAAATAACACTCCTATTTGACATGATGCACGCTTATTTCTCTCAATTGAGGGAGGCGGGAAATTTAGCTTTTCTGGCTTTTTGTTGTTAATTTCTAAAGTTTTGCTTTATTTGTTAAAATTGGGCACTTATCATCAAGTCCTCGGTAGTATAGTGGTTAGTATCCCCGCCTGTCACGCGGGAGACCGGGTTCGATTCCCCGCCGGGAGGACATTATTTTGTTGTTTCCTTCTAACTTGTTTGATAAAAGGTTATTGGCATGCAGTCACAACATATGTGCCAAGAAAATATTCCATCGAAACCCTAGCAATCAGTTCAAACCGTTTCTAACGTTTGGTTGCTCTCAGTCTAATCTGTTCAGACATTTCTTCTTAATACAACTTCTAACTGTTCACTATATCAGAGACTATATATACTTGCTTCAAAACCCTAGCAATCAGTTCAAACCGTTTCTAACGTTTGGTTGCTCTCAGTCTAATCTGTTCAGACATTTCTTCTTAATACAACTTCTAACTGTTCACTATATCAGAGACTATATATACTTGCTTCAAAGGGTGTGTTAAAAGCATCGACAAAAACTTTCCGAGCCTGCCAGGATTCGAACCTGGAATCTTCTGATCCGTAGTCAGACGCGTTATCCGTTGCGCCACAGGCCTTTAGACGCTCTTCTCCCTATTTTACTGTTTATACCTTTGACTCTTCGTGTCGTCTACATTGCTATCTTGTATAGCCTTTTCCATCGCATATGTATAAGTCACAGAATCAAACTGTTTCTGCAAATAACACTCCTATTTGACATGATGCACGCTTATTTCTCTCAATTGAGGGAGGCGGGAAATTTAGCTTTTCTGGCTTTTTGTTGTTAATTTCTAAAGTTTTGCTTTATTTGTTAAAATTGGGCACTTATCATCAAGTCCTCGGTAGTATAGTGGTTAGTATCCCCGCCTGTCACGCGGGAGACCGGGGTTCGATTCCCCGCCGGGAGGACATTATTTTGTTGTTTCCTTCTAACTTGTTTGATAAAAGGTTATTGGCATGCAGTCACAACATATGTGCCAAGAAAATATTCCATCGAAACCCTAGCAATCAGTTCAAACCGTTTCTAACGTTTGGTTGCTCTCAGTCTAATCTGTTCAGACATTTCTTCTTAATACAACTTCTAACTGTTCACTATATCAGAGACTATATATACTTGCTTCAAAACCCTAGCAATCAGTTCAAACCGTTTCTAACGTTTGGTTGCTCTCAGTCTAATCTGTTCAGACATTTCTTCTTAATACAACTTCTAACTGTTCACTATATCAGAGACTATATATACTTGCTTCAAAGGGTGTGTTAAAAGCATCGACAAAAACTTTCCGAGCCTGCCAGGATTCGAACCTGGAATCTTCTGATCCGTAGTCAGACGCGTTATCCGTTGCGCCACAGGCCCTTAGACGCTCTTCTCCCTATTTTACTGTTTATACCTTTGACTCTTCGTGTCGTCTACATTGCTATCTTGTATAGCCTTTTCCAGCGCATATGTATAAGTCACAGAATCAAACTGTTTCTGCAAATAACACTCCTATTTGACATGATGCACGCTTATTTCTCTCAATTGAGGGAGGCGGGAAATTTAGCTTTTCTGGCTTTTTGTTGTTAATTTCTAAAGTTTTGCTTTATTTGTTAAAATTGGGCACTTATCATCAAGTCCTCGGTAGTATAGTGGTTAGTATCCCCGCCTGTCACGCGGGAGACCGGGGTTCGATTCCCGCCGGGAGGACATTATTTTGTTGTTTCCTTCTAACTTGTTTGATAAAAGGTTATTGGCATGCAGTCACAACATATGTGCCAAGAAAATATTCCATCGAAACCCTAGCAATCAGTTCAAACCGTTTCTAACGTTTGGTTGCTCTCAGTCTAATCTGTTCAGACATTTCTTCTTAATACAACTTCTAACTGTTCACTATATCAGAGACTATATATACTTGCTTCAAAACCCTAGCAATCAGTTCAAACCGTTTCTAACGTTTGGTTGCTCTCAGTCTAATCTGTTCAGACATTTCTTCTTAATACAACTTCTAACTGTTCACTATATCAGAGACTATATATACTTGCTTCAAAGGGTGTGTTAAAAGCATCGACAAAAACTTTCCGAGCCTGCCAGGATTCGAACCTGGAATCTTCTGATCCGTAGTCAGACGCGTTATCCGTTGCGCCACAGGCCCTTAGACGCTCTTCTCCCTATTTTACTGTTTATACCTTTGACTCTTCGTGTCGTCTACATTGCTATCTTGTATAGCCTTTTCCAGCGCATATGTATAAGTCACAGAATCAAACTGTTTCTGCAAATAACACTCCTATTTGAC
Source organism: Mytilus coruscus (assembly GCA_017311375.1). NCBI lineage: Eukaryota > Metazoa > Mollusca > Bivalvia > Mytilida > Mytilidae > Mytilus > Mytilus coruscus. The sequence continues at coordinate 21,611 of JAASAO010000287.1, read as the reverse complement.
ATGATGCACGTTTATTTCTCTCAATTGAGGGAGGCGGGAAATTTAGCTTTTCTGGCTTTTTTGTTGTTAATTTCTAAAGTTTTGCTTTATCTGTTAAAAATTGGGCACTTATCATCAAGTCCTCGGTAGTATAGTGGTTAGTATCCCCGCCTGTCACGCGGGAGACCGGGTTCGATTCCCCGCCGGGGAGGACATTATTTTGTTGTTTCCTTCTAACTTGTTTGATAAAAGGTTATTGGCATGCAGTCACAACATATGTGCCAAGAAAATATTCTATCGAAACCCCAGCAATCAGTTCAAACCGTTTCTAACGTTTGGATGCACTCAGTCTTAATCTGTTCAGACATTTCTTCTTAATACAACTTCTAACTGTTCACTATATCAGAGACTATATATACTTGCTTCAAAACCCTAGCAATCAGTTCAAACCGTTTCTAACGTTTGGATGCACTCAGTCTTAATCTGTTCAGACATTTCTTCTTAATACAACTTCTAACTGTTCACTATATCAGAGACTATATATACTTGCTTCAAAAGGGTGTGTTAAAAAGCATCGACAAAAATCTTTCCGAGCCTGCCAGGATTCGAACCTGGAATCTTCTGATCCGTAGTCAGACGCGTTATCCGTTGCGCCACAGGCCCTTAGACGCTCTTCTCCCTATTTTACTGTTTATACCTTTGACTCTTCGTGTCGTCTACATTGCTATCTTGTATAGCCTTTTCCAGCGCATATGTATAAGTCACAGAATCAAACTGTTTCTGCAAATAACACTCCTATTTGACATGATGCACGTTTATTTCTCTCAATTGAGGGAGGCGGGAAATTTAGCTTTTCTGGCTTTTTTGTTGTTAATTTCTAAAGTTTTGCTTTATCTGTTAAAAATTGGGCACTTATCATCAAGTCCTCGGTAGTATAGTGGTTAGTATCCCCGCCTGTCACGCGGGAGACCGGGGTTCGATTCCCCGCCGGGGAGGACATTATTTTTGTTGTATCCTTCTAACTTGTTTCATAAAAAGGTTATTGGCATGCAGTCACAACATATGTGCCAAGAAAATATTCTATCGAAACCCCAGCAATCAGTTCAAACCGTTTCTAACGTTTGGATGCACTCAGTCTTAATCTGTTCAGACATTTCTTCTTAATACAACTTCTAACTGTTCACTATATCAGAGACTATATATACTTGCTTCAAAACCCCAGCAATCAGTTCAAACCGTTTCTAACGTTTGGATGCACTCAGTCTTAATCTGTTCAGACATTTCTTCTTAATACAACTTCTAACTGTTCACTATATCAGAGACTATATATACTTGCTTCAAAAGGGTGTGTTAAAAAGCATCGACAAAAATCTTTCCGAGCCTGCCAGGATTCGAACCTGGAATCTTCTGATCCGTAGTCAGACGCGTTATCCGTTGCGCCACAGGCCCTTAGACGCTCTTCTCCCTATTTTACTGTTTATACCTTTGACTCTTCGTGTCGTCTACATTGCTATCTTGTATAGCCTTTTCCAGCGCATATGTATAAGTCACAGAATCAAACTGTTTCTGCAAATAACACTCCTATTTGACATGATGCACGCTTATTTCTCTCAATTGAGGGAGGCGGGAAATTTAGCTTTTCTGGCTTTTTGTTGTTAATTTCTAAAGTTTTGCTTTATTTGTTAAAATTGGGCACTTATCATCAAGTCCTCGGTAGTATAGTGGTTAGTATCCCCGCCTGTCACGCGGGAGACCGGGTTCGATTCCCCGCCGGGGAGGACATTATTTTGTTGTTTCCTTCTAACTTGTTTGATAAAAGGTTATTGGCATGCAGTCACAACATATGTGCCAAGAAAATATTCCATCGAAACCCTAGCAATCAGTTCAAACCGTTTCTAACGTTTGGTTGCTCTCAGTCTAATCTGTTCAGACATTTCTTCTTAATACAACTTCTAACTGTTCACTATATCAGAGACTATATATACTTGCTTCAAAACCCTAGCAATCAGTTCAAACCGTTTCTAACGTTTGGTTGCTCTCAGTCTAATCTGTTCAGACATTTCTTCTTAATACAACTTCTAACTGTTCACTATATCAGAGACTATATATACTTGCTTCAAAGGGTGTGTTAAAAGCATCGACAAAAACTTTCCGAGCCTGCCACCATTCGAACCTGGAATCTTCTGATCCGTAGTCAGACGCGTTATCCGTTGCGCCACAGGCCCTTAGACGCTCTTCTCCCTATTTTACTGTTTATACCTTTGACTCTTCGTGTCGTCTACATTGCTATCTTGTATAGCCTTTTCCATCGCATATGTATAAGTCACAGAATCAAACTGTTTCTGCAAATAACACTCCTATTTGACATGATGCACGCTTATTTCTCTCAATTGAGGGAGGCGGAAAATTTAGCTTTTCTGGCTTTTTGTTGTTAATTTCTAAAGTTTTGCTTTATTTGTTAAAAATTGGGCACTTATCATCAAGTCCTCAGTAGTATAGTGGTTAGTATCCCCGCCTGTCACGCGGGAGACCGGGGTTCGATTCCCCGCCGGGAGGACATTATTTTGTTGTTTCCTTCTAACTTGTTTGATAAAAGGTTATTGGCATGCAGTCACAACATATGTGCCAAGAAAATATTCCATCGAAACCCTAGCAATCAGTTCAAACCGTTTCTAACGTTTGGTTGCTCTCAGTCTAATCTGTTCAGACATTTCTTCTTAATACAACTTCTAACTGTTCACTATATCAGAGACTATATATACTTGCTTCAAAACCCTAGCAATCAGTTCAAACCGTTTCTAACGTTTGGTTGCTCTCAGTCTAATCTGTTCAGACATTTCTTCTTAATACAACTTCTAACTGTTCACTATATCAGAGACTATATATACTTGCTTCAAAGGGTGTGTTAAAAGCATCGACAAAAACTTTCCGAGCCTGCCAGGATTCGAACCTGGAATCTTCTGATCCGTAGTCAGACGCGTTATCCGTTGCGCCACAGGCCCTTAGACGCTCTTCTCCCTATTTTACTGTTTATACCTTTGACTCTTCGTGTCGTCTACATTGCTATCTTGTATAGCCTTTTCCAGCGCATATGTATAAGTCACAGAATCAAACTGTTTCTGCAAATAACACTCCTATTTGACATGATGCACGTTTATTTCTCTCAATTGAGGGAGGCGGGAAATTTAGCTTTTCTGGCTTTTTTGTTGTTAATTTCTAAAGTTTTGCTTTATCTGTTAAAAATTGGGCACTTATCATCAAGTCCTCAGTAGTATAGTGGTTAGTATCCCCGCCTGTCACGCGGGAGACCGGGGTTCGATTCCCCGCCGGGGAGGACATTATTTTTGTTGTATCCTTCTAACTTGTTTGATAAAAGGTTATTGCCATGCAGTCACAACATATGTGCCAAGAAAATATTCCATCGAAACCCTAGCAATCAGTTCAAACCGTTTCTAACGTTTGGTTGCTCTCAGTCTAATCTGTTCAGACATTTCTTCTTAATACAACTTCTAACTGTTCACTATATCAGAGACTATATATACTTGCTTCAAAACCCTAGCAATCAGTTCAAACCGTTTCTAACGTTTGGTTGCTCTCAGTCTAATCTGTTCAGACATTTCTTCTTAATACAACTTCTAACTGTTCACTATATCAGAGACTATATATACTTGCTTCAAAGGGTGTGTTAAAAGCATCGACAAAAACTTTCCGAGCCTGCCAGCATTCGAACCTGGAATCTTCTGATCCGTAGTCAGACGCGTTATCCGTTGCGCCACAGGCCCTTAGACGCTCTTCTCCCTATTTTACTGTTTATACCTTTGACTCTTCGTGTCGTCTACATTGCTATCTTGTATAGCCTTTTCCATCGCATATGTATAAGTCACAGAATCAAACTGTTTCTGCAAATAACACTCCTATTTGACATGATGCACGCTTATTTCTCTCAATTGAGGGAGGCGGGAAATTTAGCTTTTCTGGCTTTTTGTTGTTAATTTCTAAAGTTTTGCTTTATTTGTTAAAATTGGGCACTTATCATCAAGTCCTCAGTAGTATAGTGGTTAGTATCCCGCCTGTCACGCGGGAGACCGAGGTTCGATTCCCCGCCGGGAGGACATTATTTTGTTGTTTCCTTCTAACTTGTTTGATAAAAGGTTATTGGCATGCAGTCACAACATATGTGCCAAGAAAATATTCCATCGAAACCCTAGCAATCAGTTCAAACCGTTTCTAACGTTTGGTTGCTCTCAGTCTAATCTGTTCAGACATTTCTTCTTAATACAACTTCTAACTGTTCACTATATCAGAGACTATATATACTTGCTTCAAAACCCTAGCAATCAGTTCAAACCGTTTCTAACGTTTGGTTGCTCTCAGTCTAATCTGTTCAGACATTTCTTCTTAATACAACTTCTAACTGTTCACTATATCAGAGACTATATATACTTGCTTCAAAGGGTGTGTTAAAAGCATCGACAAAAACTTTCCGAGCCTGCCAGCATTCGAACCTGGAATCTTCTGATCCGTAGTCAGACGCGTTATCCGTTGCGCCACAGGCCCTTAGACGCTCTTCTCCCTATTTTACTGTTTATACCTTTGACTCTTCGTGTCGTCTACATTGCTATCTTGTATAGCCTTTTCCAGCGCATATGTATAAGTCACAGAATCAAACTGTTTCTGCAAATAACACTCCTATTTGACATGATGCACGTTTATTTCTCTCAATTGAGGGAGGCGGGAAATTTAGCTTTTCTGGCTTTTTGTTGTTAATTTCTAAAGTTTTGCTTTATTTGTTAAAATTGGGCACTTATCATCAAGTCCTCAGTAGTATAGTGGTTAGTATCCCCGCCTGTCACGCGGGAGACCGAGGTTCGATTCCCCGCCGGGGAGGACATTATTTTGTTGTTTCCTTCTAACTTGTTTGATAAAAGGTTATTGGCATGCAGTCACAACATATGTGCCAAGAAAATATTCCATCGAAACCCTAGCAATCAGTTCAAACCGTTTCTAACGTTTGGTTGCTCTCAGTCTAATCTGTTCAGACATTTCTTCTTAATACAACTTCTAACTGTTCACTATATCAGAGACTATATATACTTGCTTCAAAACCCTAGCAATCAGTTCAAACCGTTTCTAACGTTTGGTTGCTCTCAGTCTAATCTGTTCAGACATTTCTTCTTAATACAACTTCTAACTGTTCACTATATCAGAGACTATATATACTTGCTTCAAAGGGTGTGTTAAAAGCATCGACAAAAACTTTCCGAGCCTGCCAGGATTCGAACCTGGAATCTTCTGATCCGTAGTCAGACGCGTTTTTTTTTATCTTGATAAAATTTATTGCACAAATCATTATCATCTTCTACATCAATTTACAACATATTATTGGAAAACATCAAGTCCTATACTATCATGCTACCTCACACTAATCGTTCATGCAGCTCAATCATTCAACTTATTTTAGAAACCTACGCAGAATACAAAATAAAACATAAAATTAACTGATAACTGTCTTTGTTTACAGTAAATAAAGAGACGAAAATCGAAACGAAATAATCAAATGTTCGTACGGGGCTGGACACCATTCCACCATTCGAGTTCACGATCAAAACGTTGATATTCGTCAATGTGAAACAATTTCTATATGAAACAGTCATAAAAATTCCGCATCCAAAAAAACAAACTAGCCTACACTCGATCTTACAAATACATACGCGCATGCTCACAAAAATATATTTATCAACAAATCATTTACAACAATTTTTATTTTAGCATAATCTATCATTTGAAGTATAGCCTGTTCAATTTCAGCAGTCATATACTGCGTTTCACGAACATCACTGAAGTCTTGTGTCAATACTGTATTGAACTTTTGTAATATCGGTCACTTCTAACTAGTTCTTCGTATGTGTTTTGGTCTATATCAAAATAATTAGTCTACCCGTATTTTCAATTTTGCATATCAGTTTACCAATTGTAAATCTACTTTTTTCAGGACAAATTTGGAAATCAAGTCACATTTTCATCATCACTTGCATCATGTACGAGTTTTATATTAGAATCATCTGTTACACTTTCTTCGGTTCTTATATTTGAATTCTTAATTTCTTTCGTTATAACAGAAATATTTGAAGCCGGCGGTTTGACACATGTACTATCTTTCGCTTTACGGAACTTAAAGGTAGAAAAGAAATCAGAATCATCCTCAATTTCCAATATTCTTTTGCTACTTTAATTTCTTCAATATTGTCCACTGAACAAGCGCTTTTAGCTTTATTTACATCTTTGTTATTGTTTACACATTCCGATAGGTCAGGCGATTTACCTGTATTGTATACACACAAATCAATATTTACATTTTCAGCTGATTGAATTTCACCTGTTAACGTTGTTGGGGTGCCATTCGGGGTAATTTCAACGTCCATATCGCCAACTAATTCGACACAATTATCAGCATTATTTGAACACTGAGTATTTGTGGCACATTCTGTTATTATAGTGTCACTATTGTTTTCATTATATTCCCTCATTCTTTTATTGTCACGTTTAATTGTAGAATTCGATTTACGCTTACTTTTGATACTCTCTTGATTAGTAAACATAATTGAAATTCTGGCTTTATCATTTTCTCCGTGAACTGTAAATGTAATGTTACGAAATTGTTCACACGCGTTCTGTATCGTGCTAGTCAATAATGACGGAAGTCTTTCCATGATGAAATCAAAAATAAAAATCCTAATAAATTCCCCTTTGGGACCTCTTCTTACACAATGATCTTTACATGTCTACAAATGTTACTTTACGACGAAATTTTGCAATATAATGAAAAAGACTTACTACTGTTACAAGTCAGAATCACATTAATCCTTTATCTAGCTTGGAAATCCGAGCAATAACATATAAACAGAGTGTTATTTCACATTTGACAAAATGTACGTCCGTTCACATCAAGGTCCACTCGAACATCTTAGTCAGACGCGTTATCCGTTGCGCCACAGGCCCTTAGACGCTCTTCTCCCTATTTTACTGTTTATACCTTTGACTCTTCGTGTCGTCTACATTGCTATCTTGTATAGCCTTTTCCAGCGCATATGTATAAGTCACAGAATCAAACTGTTTCTGCAAATAACACTCCTATTTGACATGATGCACGTTTATTTCTCTCAATTGAGGGAGGCGGGAAATTTAGCTTTTCTGGCTTTTTGTTGTTAATTTCTAAAGTTTTGCTTTATTTGTTAAAATTGGGCACTTATCATCAAGTCCTCGGTAGTATAGTGGTTAGTATCCCCGCCTGTCACGCGGGAGACCGGGTTCGATTCCCCGCCGGGAGGACATTATTTTGTTGTTTCCTTCTAACTTGTTTGATAAAAGGTTATTGGCATGCAGTCACAACATATGTGCCAAGAAAATATTCCATCGAAACCCTAGCAATCAGTTCAAACCGTTTCTAACGTTTGGTTGCTCTCAGTCTAATCTGTTCAGACATTTCTTCTTAATACAACTTCTAACTGTTCACTATATCAGAGACTATATATACTTGCTTCAAAACCCTAGCAATCAGTTCAAACCGTTTCTAACGTTTGGTTGCTCTCAGTCTAATCTGTTCAGACATTTCTTCTTAATACAACTTCTAACTGTTCACTATATCAGAGACTATATATACTTGCTTCAAAGGGTGTGTTAAAAGCATCGACAAAAACTTTCCGAGCCTGCCAGGATTCGAACCTGGAATCTTCTGATCCGTAGTCAGACGCGTTATCCGTTGCGCCACAGGCCCTTAGACGCTCTTCTCCCTATTTTACTGTTTATACCTTTGACTCTTCGTGTCGTCTACATTGCTATCTTGTATAGCCTTTTCCAGCGCATATGTATAAGTCACAGAATCAAACTGTTTCTGCAAATAACACTCCTATTTGACATGATGCACGCTTATTTCTCTCAATTGAGGGAGGCGGGAAATTTAGCTTTTCTGGCTTTTTGTTGTTAATTTCTAAAGTTTTGCTTTATTTGTTAAAATTGGGCACTTATCATCAAGTCCTCAGTAGTATAGTGGTTAGTATCCCCGCCTGTCACGCGGGAGACCGGGTTCGATTCCCCGCCGGGAGGACATTATTTTGTTGTTTCCTTCTAACTTGTTTGATAAAAGGTTATTGGCATGCAGTCACAACATATGTGCCAAGAAAATATTCCATCGAAACCCTAGCAATCAGTTCAAACCGTTTCTAACGTTTGGTTGCTCTCAGTCTAATCTGTTCAGACATTTCTTCTTAATACAACTTCTAACTGTTCACTATATCAGAGACTATATATACTTGCTTCAAAACCCTAGGGTGTGTTAAAAGCATCGACAAAAACTTTCCATCGAGCCTGCCAGGATTCGAACCTGGAATCTTCTGATCCGTAGTCAGACGCGTTATCCGTTGCGCCACAGGCCCTTAGACGCTCTTCTCCCTATTTTACTGTTTATACCTTTGACTCTTCGTGTCGTCTACATTGCTATCTTGTATAGCCTTTTCCAGCGCATATGTATAAGTCACAGAATCAAACTGTTTCTGCAAATAACACTCCTATTTGACATGATGCACGCTTATTTCTCTCAATTGAGGGAGGCGGGAAATTTAGCTTTTCTGGCTTTTTGTTGTTAATTTCTAAAGTTTTGCTTTATTTGTTAAAATTGGGCACTTATCATCAAGTCCTCAGTAGTATAGTGGTTAGTATCCCCGCCTGTCACGCGGGAGACCGGGTTCGATTCCCCGCCGGGAGGACATTATTTTGTTGTTTCCTTCTAACTTGTTTGATAAAAGGTTATTGGCATGCAGTCACAACATATGTGCCAAGAAAATATTCCATCGAAACCCTAGCAATCAGTTCAAACCGTTTCTAACGTTTGGTTGCTCTCAGTCTAATCTGTTCAGACATTTCTTCTTAATACAACTTCTAACTGTTCACTATATCAGAGACTATATATACTTGCTTCAAAACCCTAGCAATCAGTTCAAACCGTTTCTAACGTTTGGTTGCTCTCAGTCTAATCTGTTCAGACATTTCTTCTTAATACAACTTCTAACTGTTCACTATATCAGAGACTATATATACTTGCTTCAAAGGGTGTGTTAAAAGCATCGACAAAAACTTTCCGAGCCTGCCAGGATTCGAACCTGGAATCTTCTGATCCGTAGTCAGACGCGTTATCCGTTGCGCCACAGGCCCTTAGACGCTCTTCTCCCTATTTTACTGTTTATACCTTTGACTCTTCGTGTCGTCTACATTGCTATCTTGTATAGCCTTTTCCAGCGCATATGTATAAGTCACAGAATCAAACTGTTTCTGCAAATAACACTCCTATTTGACATGATGCACGTTTATTTCTCTCAATTGAGGGAGGCGGGAAATTTAGCTTTTCTGGCTTTTTTGTTGTTAATTTCTAAAGTTTTGCTTTATCTGTTAAAAATTGGGCACTTATCATCAAGTCCTCGGTAGTATAGTGGTTAGTATCCCCGCCTGTCACGCGGGAGACCGGGGTTCGATTCCCCGCCGGGGAGGACATTATTTTGTTGTTTCCTTCTAACTTGTTTGATAAAAGGTTATTGGCATGCAGTCACAACATATGTGCCAAGAAAATATTCCATCGAAACCCTAGCAATCAGTTCAAACCGTTTCTAACGTTTGGTTGCTCTCAGTCTAATCTGTTCAGACATTTCTTCTTAATACAACTTCTAACTGTTCACTATATCAGAGACTATATATACTTGCTTCAAAACCCTAGCAATTGTTTCTAAAGTCTAATCTGGTGTTTCTTCTTAATACAACTTCTAACTGTTAAAAGAGACATCTTGAAAGGGTGTGTTAAAAGCATCGACAAAAACTTTCCGAGCCTGCCAGGATTCGAACCTGGAATCTTCTGATCCGTAGTCAGACGCGTTATCCGTTGCGCCACAGGCCCTTAGACGCTCTTCTCCCTATTTTACTGTTTATACCTTTGACTCTTCGTGTCGTCTACATTGCTATCTTGTATAGCCTTTTCCAGCGCATATGTATAAGTCACAGAATCAAACTGTTTCTGCAAATAACACTCCTATTTGACATGATGCACGCTTATTTCTCTCAATTGAGGGAGGCGGGAATTTAGCTTTTCTGGCTTTTTGTTGTTAATTTCTAAAGTTTTGCTTTATTTGTTAAAAATTGGGCACTTATCATCAAGTCCTCAGTAGTATAGTGGTTAGTATCCCCGCCTGTCACGCGGGAGACCGGTTCGATTCCCCGCCGGGGAGGACATTATTTTGTTGTTTCCTTCTAACTTGTTTGATAAAAGGTTATTGGCATGCAGTCACAACATATGTGCCAAGAAAATATTCCATCGAAACCCTAGCAATCAGTTCAAACCGTTTCTAACGTTTGGTTGCTCTCAGTCTAATCTGTTCAGACATTTCTTCTTAATACAACTTCTAACTGTTCACTATATCAGAGACTATATATACTTGCTTCAAAACCCTAGCAATCAGTTCAAACCGTTTCTAACGTTTGGTTGCTCTCAGTCTAATCTGTTCAGACATTTCTTCTTAATACAACTTCTAACTGTTCACTATATCAGAGACTATATATACTTGCTTCAAAGGGTGTGTTAAAAGCATCGACAAAAACTTTCCGAGCCTGCCAGGATTCGAACCTGGAATCTTCTGATCCGTAGTCAGACGCGTTATCCGTTGCGCCACAGGCCCTTAGACGCTCTTCTCCCTATTTTACTGTTTATACCTTTGACTCTTCGTGTCGTCTACATTGCTATCTTGTATAGCCTTTTCCATCGCATATGTATAAGTCACAGAATCAAACTGTTTCTGCAAATAACACTCCTATTTGACATGATGCACGCTTATTTCTCTCAATTGAGGAGGCGGAAATTTAGCTTTTCTGGCTTTTTGTTGTTAATTTCTAAAGTTTTGCTTTATTTGTTAAAATTGGGCACTTATCATCAAGTCCTCAGTAGTATAGTGGTTAGTATCCCCGCCTGTCACGCGGGAGACCGGGTTCGATTCCCGCCGGGAGGACATTATTTTGTTGTTTCCTTCTAACTTGTTTGATAAAAGGTTATTGGCATGCAGTCACAACATATGTGCCAAGAAAATATTCTATCGAAACCCCAGCAATCAGTTCAAACCGTTTCTAACGTTTGGATGCACTCAGTCTTAATCTGTTCAGACATTTCTTCTTAATACAACTTCTAACTGTTCACTATATCAGAGACTATATATACTTGCTTCAAAACCCTAGCAATCAGTTCAAACCGTTTCTAACGTTTGGATGCACTCAGTCTTAATCTGTTCAGACATTTCTTCTTAATACAACTTCTAACTGTTCACTATATCAGAGACTATATATACTTGCTTCAAAAGGGTGTGTTAAAAAGCATCGACAAAAATCTTTCCGAGCCTGCCAGGATTCGAACCTGGAATCTTCTGATCCGTAGTCAGACGCGTTATCCGTTGCGCCACAGGCCCTTAGACGCTCTTCTCCCTATTTTACTGTTTATACCTTTGACTCTTCGTGTCGTCTACATTGCTATCTTGTATAGCCTTTTCCAGCGCATATGTATAAGTCACAGAATCAAACTGTTTCTGCAAATAACACTCCTATTTGACATGATGCACGTTTATTTCTCTCAATTGAGGGAGGCGGGAAATTTAGCTTTTCTGGCTTTTTTGTTGTTAATTTCTAAAGTTTTGCTTTATCTGTTAAAAATTGGGCACTTATCATCAAGTCCTCGGTAGTATAGTGGTTAGTATCCCCGCCTGTCACGCGGGAGACCGAGGTTCGATTCCCCGCCGGGAGGACATTATTTTGTTGTTTCCTTCTAACTTGTTTGATAAAAGGTTATTGGCATGCAGTCACAACATATGTGCCAAGAAAATATTCCATCGAAACCCTAGCAATCAGTTCAAACCGTTTCTAACGTTTGGTTGCTCTCAGTCTAATCTGTTCAGACATTTCTTCTTAATACAACTTCTAACTGTTCACTATATCAGAGACTATATATACTTGCTTCAAAACCCTAGCAATCAGTTCAAACCGTTTCTAACGTTTGGTTGCTCTCAGTCTAATCTGTTCAGACATTTCTTCTTAATACAACTTCTAACTGTTCACTATATCAGAGACTATATATACTTGCTTCAAAGGGTGTGTTAAAAGCATCGACAAAAACTTTCCGAGCCTGCCAGGATTCGAACCTGGAATCTTCTGATCCGTAGTCAGACGCGTTATCCGTTGCGCCACAGGCCCTTAGACGCTCTTCTCCCTATTTTACTGTTTATACCTTTGACTCTTCGTGTCGTCTACATTGCTATCTTGTATAGCCTTTTCCAGCGCATATGTATAAGTCACAGAATCAAACTGTTTCTGCAAATAACACTCCTATTTGACATGATGCACGCTTATTTCTCTCAATTGAGGGAGGCGGGAAATTTAGCTTTTCTGGCTTTTTGTTGTTAATTTCTAAAGTTTTGCTTTATTTGTTAAAATTGGGCACTTATCATCAAGTCCTCGGTAGTATAGTGGTTAGTATCCCCGCCTGTCACGCGGGAGACCGGGTTCGATTCCCCGCCGGGAGGACATTATTTTGTTGTTTCCTTCTAACTTGTTTGATAAAAGGTTATTGGCATGCAGTCACAACATATGTGCCAAGAAAATATTCCATCGAAACCCTAGCAATCAGTTCAAACCGTTTCTAACGTTTGGTTGCTCTCAGTCTAATCTGTTCAGACATTTCTTCTTAATACAACTTCTAACTGTTCACTATATCAGAGACTATATATACTTGCTTCAAAACCCTAGCAATCAGTTCAAACCGTTTCTAACGTTTGGTTGCTCTCAGTCTAATCTGTTCAGACATTTCTTCTTAATACAACTTCTAACTGTTCACTATATCAGAGACTATATATACTTGCTTCAAAGGGTGTGTTAAAAGCATCGACAAAAACTTTCCGAGCCTGCCAGGATTCGAACCTGGAATCTTCTGATCCGTAGTCAGACGCGTTATCCGTTGCGCCACAGGCCCTTAGACGCTCTTCTCCCTATTTTACTGTTTATACCTTTGACTCTTCGTGTCGTCTACATTGCTATCTTGTATAGCCTTTTCCATCGCATATGTATAAGTCACAGAATCAAACTGTTTCTGCAAATAACACTCCTATTTGACATGATGCACGCTTATTTCTCTCAATTGAGGGAGGCGGGAAATTTAGCTTTTCTGGCTTTTTGTTGTTAATTTCTAAAGTTTTGCTTTATTTGTTAAAATTGGGCACTTATCATCAAGTCCTCGGTAGTATAGTGGTTAGTATCCCCGCCTGTCACGCGGGAGACCGGGTTCGATTCCCCGCCGGGAGGACATTATTTTGTTGTTTCCTTCTAACTTGTTTGATAAAAGGTTATTGGCATGCAGTCACAACATATGTGCCAAGAAAATATTCCATCGAAACCCTAGCAATCAGTTCAAACCGTTTCTAACGTTTGGTTGCTCTCAGTCTAATCTGTTCAGACATTTCTTCTTAATACAACTTCTAACTGTTCACTATATCAGAGACTATATATACTTGCTTCAAAACCCTAGCAATCAGTTCAAACCGTTTCTAACGTTTGGTTGCTCTCAGTCTAATCTGTTCAGACATTTCTTCTTAATACAACTTCTAACTGTTCACTATATCAGAGACTATATATACTTGCTTCAAAGGGTGTGTTAAAAGCATCGACAAAAACTTTCCGAGCCTGCCAGGATTCGAACCTGGAATCTTCTGATCCGTAGTCAGACGCGTTATCCGTTGCGCCACAGGCCCTTAGACGCTCTTCTCCCTATTTTACTGTTTATACCTTTGACTCTTCGTGTCGTCTACATTGCTATCTTGTATAGCCTTTTCCATCGCATATGTATAAGTCACAGAATCAAACTGTTTCTGCAAATAACACTCCTATTTGACATGATGCACGCTTATTTCTCTCAATTGAGGGAGGCGGGAAATTTAGCTTTTCTGGCTTTTTGTTGTTAATTTCTAAAGTTTTGCTTTATTTGTTAAAATTGGGCACTTATCATCAAGTCCTCAGTAGTATAGTGGTTAGTATCCCCGCCTGTCACGCGGGAGACCGGGTTCGATTCCCCGCCGGGGAGGACATTATTTTGTTGTTTCCTTCTAACTTGTTTGATAAAAGGTTATTGGCATGCAGTCACAACATATGTGCCAAGAAAATATTCCATCGAAACCCTAGCAATCAGTTCAAACCGTTTCTAACGTTTGGTTGCTCTCAGTCTAATCTGTTCAGACATTTCTTCTTAATACAACTTCTAACTGTTCACTATATCAGAGACTATATATACTTGCTTCAAAACCCTAGCAATCAGTTCAAACCGTTTCTAACGTTTGGTTGCTCTCAGTCTAATCTGTTCAGACATTTCTTCTTAATACAACTTCTAACTGTTCACTATATCAGAGACTATATATACTTGCTTCAAAGGGTGTGTTAAAAGCATCGACAAAAACTTTCCGAGCCTGCCAGGATTCGAACCTGGAATCTTCTGATCCGTAGTCAGACGCGTTATCCGTTGCGCCACAGGCCCTTAGACGCTCTTCTCCCTATTTTACTGTTTATACCTTTGACTCTTCGTGTCGTCTACATTGCTATCTTGTATAGCCTTTTCCATCGCATATGTATAAGTCACAGAATCAAACTGTTTCTGCAAATAACACTCCTATTTGACATGATGCACGCTTATTTCTCTCAATTGAGGGAGGCGGGAAATTTAGCTTTTCTGGCTTTTTGTTGTTAATTTCTAAAGTTTTGCTTTATTTGTTAAAATTGGGCACTTATCATCAAGTCCTCAGTAGTATAGTGGTTAGTATCCCCGCCTGTCACGCGGGAGACCGGGTTCGATTCCCCGCCGGGAGGACATTATTTTGTTGTTTCCTTCTAACTTGTTTGATAAAAGGTTATTGGCATGCAGTCACAACATATGTGCCAAGAAAATATTCCATCGAAACCCTAGCAATCAGTTCAAACCGTTTCTAACGTTTGGTTGCTCTCAGTCTAATCTGTTCAGACATTTCTTCTTAATACAACTTCTAACTGTTCACTATATCAGAGACTATATATACTTGCTTCAAAACCCTAGCAATCAGTTCAAACCGTTTCTAACGTTTGGTTGCTCTCAGTCTAATCTGTTCAGACATTTCTTCTTAATACAACTTCTAACTGTTCACTATATCAGAGACTATATATACTTGCTTCAAAGGGTGTGTTAAAAGCATCGACAAAAACTTTCCGAGCCTGCCAGGATTCGAACCTGGAATCTTCTGATCCGTAGTCAGACGCGTTATCCGTTGCGCCACAGGCCCTTAGACGCTCTTCTCCCTATTTTACTGTTTATACCTTTGACTCTTCGTGTCGTCTACATTGCTATCTTGTATAGCCTTTTCCATCGCATATGTATAAGTCACAGAATCAAACTGTTTCTGCAAATAACACTCCTATTTGACATGATGCACGCTTATTTCTCTCAATTGAGGGAGGCGGAAATTTAGCTTTTCTGGCTTTTTGTTGTTAATTTCTAAAGTTTTGCTTTATTTGTTAAAATTGGGCACTTATCATCAAGTCCTCGGTAGTATAGTGGTTAGTATCCCCGCCTGTCACGCGGGAGACCGGGTTCGATTCCCCGCCGGGGAGGACATTATTTTGTTGTTTCCTTCTAACTTGTTTGATAAAAGGTTATTGGCATGCAGTCACAACATATGTGCCAAGAAAATATTCCATCGAAACCCTAGCAATCAGTTCAAACCGTTTCTAACGTTTGGTTGCTCTCAGTCTAATCTGTTCAGACATTTCTTCTTAATACAACTTCTAACTGTTCACTATATCAGAGACTATATATACTTGCTTCAAAACCCTAGCAATCAGTTCAAACCGTTTCTAACGTTTGGTTGCTCTCAGTCTAATCTGTTCAGACATTTCTTCTTAATACAACTTCTAACTGTTCACTATATCAGAGACTATATATACTTGCTTCAAAGGGTGTGTTAAAAGCATCGACAAAAACTTTCCGAGCCTGCCAGGATTCGAACCTGGAATCTTCTGATCCGTAGTCAGACGCGTTATCCGTTGCGCCACAGGCCCTTAGACGCTCTTCTCCCTATTTTACTGTTTATACCTTTGACTCTTCGTGTCGTCTACATTGCTATCTTGTATAGCCTTTTCCAGCGCATATGTATAAGTCACAGAATCAAACTGTTTCTGCAAATAACACTCCTATTTGACATGATGCACGCTTATTTCTCTCAATTGAGGGAGGCGGGAAATTTAGCTTTTCTGGCTTTTTGTTGTTAATTTCTAAAGTTTTGCTTTATTTGTTAAAATTGGGCACTTATCATCAAGTCCTCGGTAGTATAGTGGTTAGTATCCCCGCCTGTCACGCGGGAGACCGGGTTCGATTCCCCGCCGGGAGGACATTATTTTGTTGTTTCCTTCTAACTTGTTTGATAAAAGGTTATTGGCATGCAGTCACAACATATGTGCCAAGAAAATATTCCATCGAAACCCTAGCAATCAGTTCAAACCGTTTCTAACGTTTGGTTGCTCTCAGTCTAATCTGTTCAGACATTTCTTCTTAATACAACTTCTAACTGTTCACTATATCAGAGACTATATATACTTGCTTCAAAACCCTAGCAATCAGTTCAAACCGTTTCTAACGTTTGGTTGCTCTCAGTCTAATCTGTTCAGACATTTCTTCTTAATACAACTTCTAACTGTTCACTATATCAGAGACTATATATACTTGCTTCAAAGGGTGTGTTAAAAGCATCGACAAAAACTTTCCGAGCCTGCCAGGATTCGAACCTGGAATCTTCTGATCCGTAGTCAGACGCGTTATCCGTTGCGCCACAGGCCCTTAGACGCTCTTCTCCCTATTTTACTGTTTATACCTTTGACTCTTCGTGTCGTCTACATTGCTATCTTGTATAGCCTTTTCCATCGCATATGTATAAGTCACAGAATCAAACTGTTTCTGCAAATAACACTCCTATTTGACATGATGCACGCTTATTTCTCTCAATTGAGGGAGGCGGAAATTTAGCTTTTCTGGCTTTTTGTTGTTAATTTCTAAAGTTTTGCTTTATTTGTTAAAATTGGGCACTTATCATCAAGTCCTCAGTAGTATAGTGGTTAGTATCCCCGCCTGTCACGCGGGAGACCGGGTTCGATTCCCCGCCGGGAGGACATTATTTTGTTGTTTCCTTCTAACTTGTTTGATAAAAGGTTATTGGCATGCAGTCACAACATATGTGCCAAGAAAATATTCCATCGAAACCCTAGCAATCAGTTCAAACCGTTTCTAACGTTTGGTTGCTCTCAGTCTAATCTGTTCAGACATTTCTTCTTAATACAACTTCTAACTGTTCACTATATCAGAGACTATATATACTTGCTTCAAAACCCTAGCAATCAGTTCAAACCGTTTCTAACGTTTGGTTGCACTCAGTCTTAATCTGTTCAGACATTTCTTCTTAATACAACTTCTAACTGTTCACTATATCAGAGACTATATATACTTGCTTCAAAAGGGTGTGTTAAAAAGCATCGACAAAAATCTTTCCGAGCCTGCCAGGATTCGAACCTGGAATCTTCTGATCCGTAGTCAGACGCGTTATCCGTTGCGCCACAGGCCCTTAGACGCTCTTCTCCCTATTTTACTGTTTATACCTTTGACTCTTCGTGTCGTCTACATTGCTATCTTGTATAGCCTTTTCCAGCGCATATGTATAAGTCACAGAATCAAACTGTTTCTGCAAATAACACTCCTATTTGACATGATGCACGTTTATTTCTCTCAATTGAGGGAGGCGGGAAATTTAGCTTTTCTGGCTTTTTTGTTGTTAATTTCTAAAGTTTTGCTTTATCTGTTAAAAATTGGGCACTTATCATCAAGTCCTCAGTAGTATAGTGGTTAGTATCCCCGCCTGTCACGCGGGAGACCGGGTTCGATTCCCCGCCGGGAGGACATTATTTTGTTGTTTCCTTCTAACTTGTTTGATAAAAGGTTATTGGCATGCAGTCACAACATATGTGCCAAGAAAATATTCCATCGAAACCCTAGCAATCAGTTCAAACCGTTTCTAACGTTTGGTTGCTCTCAGTCTAATCTGTTCAGACATTTCTTCTTAATACAACTTCTAACTGTTCACTATATCAGAGACTATATATACTTGCTTCAAAACCCTAGCAATCAGTTCAAACCGTTTCTAACGTTTGGTTGCTCTCAGTCTAATCTGTTCAGACATTTCTTCTTAATACAACTTCTAACTGTTCACTATATCAGAGACTATATACTTGCTTCAAAGGGTGTGTTAAAAGCATCGACAAAAACTTTCCGAGCCTGCCAGGATTCGAACCTGGAATCTTCTGATCCGTAGTCAGACGCGTTATCCGTTGCGCCACAGGCCCTTAGACGCTCTTCTCCCTATTTTACTGTTTATACCTTTGACTCTTCGTGTCGTCTACATTGCTATCTTGTATAGCCTTTTCCATCGCATATGTATAAGTCACAGAATCAAACTGTTTCTGCAAATAACACTCCTATTTGACATGATGCACGCTTATTTCTCTCAATTGAGGGAGGCGGAAATTTAGCTTTTCTGGCTTTTTGTTGTTAATTTCTAAAGTTTTGCTTTATTTGTTAAAATTGGGCACTTATCATCAAGTCCTCAGTAGTATAGTGGTTAGTATCCCCGCCTGTCACGCGGGAGACCGGGTTCGATTCCCCGCCGGGAGGACATTATTTTTGTTGTTTCCTTCTAACTTGTTTGATAAAAGGTTATTGGCATGCAGTCACAACATATGTGCCAAGAAAATATTCCATCGAAACCCTAGCAATCAGTTCAAACCGTTTCTAACGTTTGGTTGCTCTCAGTCTAATCTGTTCAGACATTTCTTCTTAATACAACTTCTAACTGTTCACTATATCAGAGACTATATATACTTGCTTCAAAACCCTAGCAATCAGTTCAAACCGTTTCTAACGTTTGGTTGCTCTCAGTCTAATCTGTTCAGACATTTCTTCTTAATACAACTTCTAACTGTTCACTATATCAGAGACTATATATACTTGCTTCAAAGGGTGTGTTAAAAGCATCGACAAAAACTTTCCGAGCCTGCCAGGATTCGAACCTGGAATCTTCTGATCCGTAGTCAGACGCGTTATCCGTTGCGCCACAGGCCCTTAGACGCTCTTCTCCCTATTTTACTGTTTATACCTTTGACTCTTCGTGTCGTCTACATTGCTATCTTGTATAGCCTTTTCCAGCGCATATGTATAAGTCACAGAATCAAACTGTTTCTGCAAATAACACTCCTATTTGACATGATGCACGCTTATTTCTCTCAATTGAGGGAGGCGGGAAATTTAGCTTTTCTGGCTTTTTGTTGTTAATTTCTAAAGTTTTGCTTTATTTGTTAAAATTGGGCACTTATCATCAAGTCCTCAGTAGTATAGTGGTTAGTATCCCCGCCTGTCACGCGGGAGACCGAGTTCGATTCCCCGCCGGGAGGACATTATTTTGTTGTTTCCTTCTAACTTGTTTGATAAAAGGTTATTGGCATGCAGTCACAACATATGTGCCAAGAAAATATTCCATCGAAACCCTAGCAATCAGTTCAAACCGTTTCTAACGTTTGGTTGCTCTCAGTCTAATCTGTTCAGACATTTCTTCTTAATACAACTTCTAACTGTTCACTATATCAGAGACTATATATACTTGCTTCAAAACCCTAGCAATCAGTTCAAACCGTTTCTAACGTTTGGATGCACTCAGTCTTAATCTGTTCAGACATTTCTTCTTAATACAACTTCTAACTGTTCACTATATCAGAGACTATATATACTTGCTTCAAAAGGGTGTGTTAAAAAGCATCGACAAAAATCTTTCCGAGCCTGCCAGGATTCGAACCTGGAATCTTCTGATCCGTAGTCAGACGCGTTATCCGTTGCGCCACAGGCCCTTAGACGCTCTTCTCCCTATTTTACTGTTTATACCTTTGACTCTTCGTGTCGTCTACATTGCTATCTTGTATAGCCTTTTCCAGCGCATATGTATAAGTCACAGAATCAAACTGTTTCTGCAAATAACACTCCTATTTGACATGATGCACGTTTATTTCTCTCAATTGAGGGAGGCGGGAAATTTAGCTTTTCTGGCTTTTTTGTTGTTAATTTCTAAAGTTTTGCTTTATCTGTTAAAAATTGGGCACTTATCATCAAGTCCTCAGTAGTATAGTGGTTAGTATCCCCGCCTGTCACGCGGGAGACCGGGTTCGATTCCCCGCCGGGAGGACATTATTTTGTTGTTTCCTTCTAACTTGTTTGATAAAAGGTTATTGGCATGCAGTCACAACATATGTGCCAAGAAAATATTCCATCGAAACCCTAGCAATCAGTTCAAACCGTTTCTAACGTTTGGTTGCTCTCAGTCTAATCTGTTCAGACATTTCTTCTTAATACAACTTCTAACTGTTCACTATATCAGAGACTATATATACTTGCTTCAAAACCCTAGCAATCAGTTCAAACCGTTTCTAACGTTTGGTTGCTCTCAGTCTAATCTGTTCAGACATTTCTTCTTAATACAACTTCTAACTGTTCACTATATCAGAGACTATATATACTTGCTTCAAAGGGTGTGTTAAAAGCATCGACAAAAACTTTCCGAGCCTGCCAGGATTCGAACCTGGAATCTTCTGATCCGTAGTCAGACGCGTTATCCGTTGCGCCACAGGCCCTTAGACGCTCTTCTCCCTATTTTACTGTTTATACCTTTGACTCTTCGTGTCGTCTACATTGCTATCTTGTATAGCCTTTTCCATCGCATATGTATAAGTCACAGAATCAAACTGTTTCTGCAAATAACACTCCTATTTGACATGATGCACGCTTATTTCTCTCAATTGAGGGAGGCGGGAAATTTAGCTTTTCTGGCTTTTTGTTGTTAATTTCTAAAGTTTTGCTTTATTTGTTAAAATTGGGCACTTATCATCAAGTCCTCAGTAGTATAGTGGTTAGTATCCCCGCCTGTCACGCGGGAGACCGGGGTTCGATTCCCCGCCGGGAGGACATTATTTTGTTGTTTCCTTCTAACTTGTTTGATAAAAGGTTATTGGCATGCAGTCACAACATATGTGCCAAGAAAATATTCCATCGAAACCCTAGCAATCAGTTCAAACCGTTTCTAACGTTTGGTTGCTCTCAGTCTAATCTGTTCAGACATTTCTTCTTAATACAACTTCTAACTGTTCACTATATCAGAGACTATATATACTTGCTTCAAAACCCTAGCAATCAGTTCAAACCGTTTCTAACGTTTGGTTGCTCTCAGTCTAATCTGTTCAGACATTTCTTCTTAATACAACTTCTAACTGTTCACTATATCAGAGACTATATATACTTGCTTCAAAGGGTGTGTTAAAAGCATCGACAAAAACTTTCCGAGCCTGCCAGGATTCGAACCTGGAATCTTCTGATCCGTAGTCAGACGCGTTATCCGTTGCGCCACAGGCCCTTAGACGCTCTTCTCCCTATTTTACTGTTTATACCTTTGACTCTTCGTGTC
>JAASAO010000961.1:0-72742 GCA_017311375.1 Mytilus coruscus | reverse complement strand
TGTCTTGATGGAGAGTTGTCTCATTGGTATTCCTACCACGTTTTCTTATTTATAAAGATATTCCTCTGACATTTGATAAATCCATTAGAATATACTCTAAATACTGAAATTAAACTGTTTTTGCTTTGGAGGAATCTCTTTATTGAACATTCTATCCTTTTGTTCTCTTGCTTGAATCGTTTTATACTGATCATTTGGGGACCCTTTTAGTCTACTGATCAGTGAGTGCCAAGGCTTGCATTGAAAGTAATACTGTAACCTGTAATTGCTTATTGTATCTACATTGTGTTTGGATGGGGAGTTGTGTTATTGGCACCCATACTACATCTTCTGATTTTATATTGAAGCAGTTTTGAATGAAAAAGATGATTTCCAATATTTAAAATGTTTGAAGCCTACCTTATGTAAGTTTCTCGCCTATCAACTATATATATATATATATATATATATATAAGCTGTGACATCACACTGGTGTAACTTGTTTTAAATCATTGAAACCTCCCACTTTTAGTTTGTATGCACCAGGCTGTGCAACATTTACATCACAAAAGTGACACTTACAATCCAAAACCATAGTTGTTATATAAGACATCATAGAAAGTTTAGTTCGCACAATTATGAAAACAGTTGACCAGGAGTTTTGATTAATTAATTAGATAACGCGTTTACAACGGTACATTGTCAGAGCTCTGCTATATTGTGGTCCAAATTATAAAAATCTAAAATAAATAAACAAATTTCAAAATCTCCTAAATACTATTTTACAATTTCGTATTTATCAGATTAAAACCGAATATTCATCATCCTGTCGTCTTAAACAAATATATATTATTTTTTTTTATAAGGCGTATTTGTTAGTGCAAAACCAGTTTTAGTTAGATAAACTTTCCATTTGTTAATGAGAACCGGTTTTAAACTGGTTTCGAACTGAAACTGGTTTGCCGTTTGTTATTCTCAAACCGAAACTGGTTCAAGAAACTATTCAAACTACGTTCATGGGTGGTTTGTGGTTTCGGTTTAGGATTTAAATGGAGGCAATGTTGATGCAGTGTAGTAGTCGCGAAAAAATTTATGCAGATTCTATGATCAAATTGATTTTTCTAATGGATTTTCAATACTTATATGTATAACCTTTTTGTGTTTGGTGTTTTTTTAGCTACACATCGTTTTGTATAGATAATTAATGTTCATTATAAACACTATTCATTTGTTTCTGTTATTGCTATTTTTTCTAGTCTGACAGTTAGATCTAGTTGTCTTTTTGTATGAATTGGCAATTAAAAAAACACGTTTTAAATTGTTAATTTTTATTTGTTGTGAATTGGAAAATACTGAGATGACGAATAAATGTTTATGAGATAAAAATCCGATAAAACAGAACAAAAATATGTAAACCTTTCTATACATGCTATAATTCAAAACTGTGAAGTAAATGGAAATAGCCTATGAAAACATGAGCAAATGAAATTGTTAGAATTGTTAAAATTTGTGATTAGGTCTACATTTCTAGGTCCGTGATATCTGGTCTATATGTTGTTGCATTAAATTAAGCATAACTCATTGTCATGTTAAATTTAAAAAAAGGCTCCATTCTCCAATTGGTCTATGAACACTGAAACATTTGACAGGTAACATGTAAGAGTTTATGATTAGGTATGTTGATGGGAAACCACCATTGATAATTCATTGATATTGGTATGCAGTTTGCACATCTCATTTTAACAGAGATTTTTATAATTTGACTTGGTGCGTCTGTCAGTATCTTACCAATAATGAATTCAGAGACTGGTTAAGTTTAATTTTATGTCTAAATTTTAAGTAAAAAATCACATCTTCGACTCTGCAGTGTCAGACGGACTATATACATTACAAAAATTATTTATTTCTTCAATCTCCTAACCCCTCTTCAATGTTCTCATTCATGTACATTTTGTATGAGGCATAACTCGTGTAGCAAGCAACAGATCAAAGCTACTTTTAATAGGCACCAACTAATCTGAAACAATAGTGTAACATCACAACATAGAAAGACACACTATAAATTTTCAATTGAAATGGCTGAACTCAATCAAAAGACATATTTTAAAACACTAGTGAACATACACTGAACGAATAAATTTGATCTATGATACAATGTACATACAAAATCAAAAGCACATGTAGTATAACGGAATCACCAAGTTAATGTGTATTACCTGGGAACACCTCTTTGCGTTGTTGAATACTGGAGAAACAAACTGAGTCAGGCCATCCACAAAATACATAAACAAATATACAAGAAATGCTTATTGCTATCACGTATACCCTGTAGATTTATTGAATGGAAAGATTTGCGATTTAATGTAGTTCCGTGGAACTCTCTAGGTGCGCTAATAGGAATGTGTGTTCCATCAATTACACCTAAATCTTTAAACCGGGCTGTAACTACCGATGAGCCTCGTCTGAATTTCTGGCAAAAAATAATAATTTCAAAAAGAAAAAAAATATGAAGAAAGTTAGGCATGTAGAGGGTAGAACACATCTTTGCATTTTACACCAAGAATTAAGTAATGCATACTTCGAATAGTAACTTATGTTGACGTGCAGCTTCTGTACTTTTATTTCAACGTAAGGTATTAAACTCTCTGTATCTGATTACCATTGCCAGTAAACCAACATTTGTAATGGATATTTCCCACATTATCAGTGCGCAAAGTCGTCCTGAATATGCATAATATATTTGCCGCCACTGGACGTTAAGCAACTAACAATCAATCAATCAGTGCGCAAAGTAAATAAAAATTTAAATGGTTTGAATTCTTCAACTTGCTAGGTCAACACTATTAAAGAAGCATTCACAGATCACACATGAATACCAAAGCATCCCACACTTTGTGTGTAGTTCTCTTTCAAATAAAAGGAAGATTTGAGGCATTTTCAAATGTTTTGCTACAAACCTGGCTGCTATTTGTTTGGTTTAACAGTAAGTCGGCTGTCTTTCAGCTATATAATAGAGGGCATGTTTTGTGATCATTCCTTTCGAATGTTAATTAGACAGGAGAAGACCTTGACAAACTAACAATTTGATTGCTTGATACTTATAATTTCCACAGAGTATTGTGGGAGTACTTCGGGCTGGCGAAAAAAAAAACCGATCGCACAATTAACCATGGTAAAGGTGACTAGAGAGCATATAATTTGTTTCATTATTGATTCGGGTGTTATGCATTTATAAAATAATATTAGTAAAACACATTAAATCATAGATACAATTCCAAGCGTAACTTTTTAAAGTAGTCAGACGATGGGACAGAAAGGTCGAACTAGCATTCACAGACAGTGACTAGATTCCACTCTTTGTGTTTTATTTAAGTGTTATTGAAAATGTGTTATTTTTAAATGAAGCGTTGACCACACACACTTGTCCCGCATTTTCCACTATTAACCCTACTGTAAATTGTACATAATTGGTGGTATAAATTTGAGGCAAGTATCTGTAAACTGGCTCTGATAGCCTGTTACAGTTCTTGATACAGTAAATATGAAACAATTACAATAAATATGATACAAAAACGAAGGTAACAAGATATATTTAGAACCATAATATTACAAGTTTTAAATAAACTTTACATTTGTTGAAAATATCTAAACCTTAACCAGTTTTGAAACCTAACCCAAAACCAAACCAAACCAGTTTTAAACCAAAACCTAAAACTAAAACCAGTTTTTCTGTAACAAATACGCCTATAGTGAGAGAACATCATCTATATAGCGGAAAGAGAAATTAAAGGATACTGCTAACTTCGAATTATTCTTTTCTTTCTTCTTAAGAAGTTCTTATATGAAGTCAACCTCATATGAATAAAGAACAAGTCGGGAAGAAGATGATCACAGTTTGTTCCAACGGGAATGCCGATTATTTTTGAAACACACGTCCTCAAAACTTAACAAATATGTAGTCAATCAAGAAATCGAGCATCTTGATAATGTCCGTTTCAGAGAACTTTTGTTTGAATCAAAGTGATTTTCACAAAGTACGATATGCAATTTCTTTATGTATGATTTTTTAAGAGTGTGTGAAAAGGTATTTCGTAAAGTAAATGACAAGAGAAAAACCAAGTAGCAATAGATTTGATCTACCGACATAATCGACATAACAATACACACCATCAGCACTAAAGCAGTAGACAACAGGTCTTCCTTTATAAGGTCCTATTCTTTGCTTATTTTGCTTTTTACTTGCTATGAGCAAATTCAGAAGATCCACTTTCAGATCACATGAAACCACCCAATGTTCTTTGTGCGATTTATGTTGCTTAGCTTTAAGGTTTGTGTGTGACATTTCTTTTAACTATTGTTTTGTCTTCTCGCCGTTTTTATATTTGCTATTTTGTTGTCAGCTAGTGATTTTTCTTATCCCCGTGGTGTCAGATCTTTGAGGGCTCCGAATTTGATCCTTTTAATTGTCGAATATCACGGCCGATGCCATGTAAATTTCCAACAAACCTCTGGCTTCCATGTTTTTCAATTCTAACAGGACAAATACGATAATTTAAAAACTGAAGCGTGGATGGGTATGCCGTGTGCGTGGCTGTTCTATTTTACCCTGTTAGATAATGCTAAACATTTCCAATAAATCAATAACTTGTATGAATTATTTCTTCAATAACTGCAAGAAAAATTTGTTTAATTCTTTTAATTGTCAATCCCAACATTTGCCATGTTCAAGTAACACTTTTTTTCTCGTAAGCTACAGTTGACATTTCGTAACTAAGGAGCCGCCATGTTTACTTGCTGAAATCAGTAAATATGCGAATAATGCAATAGAATAGAAAATAAAACCGACCTCAAAACTCCATTTTAATGCAATATTATAAGAATTTGGAGGATCACGAACGGAAAAACCCTCAGCTTTAGCGTTTTTATTCGTATGACGTCATGTTTTGAAATGCGCTAAAAGCATTAATGGAATTTCGCGTTATTTTATTTTATTTTTATTTTGTACATTTTCCGAGCTCTTATGCATTAATTCTTTTGTTATGCATCAGAATAAAATAAAGGTTCAGTTCTTTTCAATTGCCATTTCTAACACAGCGAAATTGGCATAGCGTTAGTACATAGGATTCATGTGGATTTACACGGGAGGTATATTGTAACAGCCGTTATTGTTTACATCTCTGAGTCTGCGCTGAGTATAGATATCTCGAGAATTTTATCACGGTGTTTTTGCAAAGCGAAAGAAGCGCATCATATTAGAGTTGTTATTTGTTTTCGTCCTGAACATCTATAAAATATTTAGAACTGGACGTTCAACAGCTAAAATCAATCAATCACGCAATCGAAATCGTGGCAAACATAACAAGTAAAGCTCTAGGCTGCCACTTTTGCGATAACCTTTGTGTAATGTGCAAAATGAGCGTTTTGTATGTTAGTTGGTTTGTACTACACGCGCTTTAACGCAGTTCTTCACGACATCCTAGATACCATGATTCATTTGAAAACGTGATCAGAAAATTTGAAAAGATACAACTGCTCATTTTCGTTTAACAGATTCAGATAGTATGAATGATAGACAAATGAGCATACGTAACCGCTGATGTACAAGAAACAAACACAATGTATTACCATCAGAATAGTCAGGTATTTTTAATCATTATTATAACAAAATATGTTTGTTAGTTTTAGGGTAAAATCATATGTAAATATGTGTGTAAAAGCACGACATTAGCCGTTTAACGCCCCATCCCTCCCACACACCCCATTCTATTGTTTTGAGTAGTCCATTAAACCCGACAACATCAAATAACTGTCATATTCCTGACTTGGGAAAGACATTTTCCGAAGAAAAGTGTGGTTTTATAGCTACATGTAAGTATACCATGTATACCTTACATTTGAATAAAATTTGTACCGTACAGTAACTAAAATTTTGTTAAAACTTATTTATTTCAAACTATAAGCCAAAATGAATTAGCACATACCTAGGCTTGCCCATATTTACATTTGCATTAAACCTTTTAGTTTATTAAGCTGGAACGTTTTCTGGCATTTATTTTGGGTTTCAATTACAATTTACTGTAGACAGATTTATAAAGTATCTTCATACTGCAATGAATTATGCAGCAAAAACAAATTCGGCGACCCTCTATAAATTGTTTATCAATAAAATAGATAAAATACTACAGGATTATGTAATTAAAGGGATATAAGATATTTTGCCTAGAAATTTCATATGTATTTGAACTCATTTAGCATTTAAACTGTGATTCCTGTAAAACAATACAACACAGATAATTCTTAATGGAGCCCACTTTTAAAACACATTATATATAGGGACTTTTTAAATCTATCAATCTAATTCAAATGGCAAATATTTTTACGAAGAAATTAAATGGAAGCGATAGTTTTATTTCAATCAAAACCATGAAAGATAACTCAAGTCGAGCATATGATAGGTAAGGAAACGAGTTTATACGTGATATTATGTCAGCGACGTATTTAACTTAATTCAATGGTTGACTATAACCAGTCACATGAGGTCCGTACGTCAAGTAACGTACTTTTGTCATTTTATTGGAAATGTCTTTTAGGTAATTAATCATTACACAATAGCGGAATGGTAATTGACTCTCAAATAACCCTAAGACATCATCAGAGTAATAAACCAACGGTAAAGTAAATTTTCTAACCCTGAAACTAGAACGATTGGGAAAATTTGAAATAGAAACAAGTTTTCATGACAAAACAGACAAGTGTGTTACCGGTATTAACAGCACAGACATTGATGAATTAATAAGCACAAATAACAACACTTTAGAATTGATGTAAGTGCAACACGAACCCCTTTTAAACAAAACTAGGGGTTATCAAAGGTGTTTCGGAAGGATAAGCAATCCTGCTCCACATGTGGCACCCGTTGCGTTGCTCATGTAAGTATAAACCCAATGATAAGTTTATTTAGGTAGGTTACATTGGAGGAAAAGAGGACAGGATTGTGGTTACGACAATTGATAAATATCCGTCGTCATCTGTGAAACTGATAACCATAATGATCGACAAACTCCTGATGGCGTCCGGAAAAGTTTCTATGGGATGATTTCAATTTCACCATTTGGAACTATTGGTTTGATAGCT
Organism: Mytilus coruscus; assembly: GCA_017311375.1. Lineage (NCBI taxonomy): Eukaryota > Metazoa > Mollusca > Bivalvia > Mytilida > Mytilidae > Mytilus > Mytilus coruscus. The sequence continues at coordinate 65,629 of JAASAO010000961.1, read as the reverse complement.
TCCTTGTAATCAGAAATCTTCTATCAAGGAAATCATGGAACTAACATTCACATTTTAAATTAGCTTGAATACTGAACTAACTGTCATGCATATGTATAAATCATTTATCATTACAAAAGGTTCTAATTATAAATGGTTAGAAAACTTATCATTAGATCTTGAGGATTAAGTGGTCAAATATGCGTAAACTCGAAATCTGACAAGTAAGACATGTAAGACAAAACAAATATTAAATATGAATACAGAATGTAACAATTCTTTTTTTTTTTTTTTTTTTCTTTTAAATTCAACCCGAAATTGAAATATTTTCATCTAGTTTGTAAAATTATCGGTATAATGTTTGCTTTGTTTTGCTATTTCCAAATATAATTTCAAACTGTAAATGAAAGAACTTGAGCTATAATCAAGCATAGCACATTTAAACAATAACTACCAATAACTTAAAAGGGATACAAAATAAGTAAAACGAAATCGTATTCGTATAACACATGACAAAGGTTATTCAACGGTAATTAGAACAACACTAAAAATGTATTTGTGTATTACCTGTATTGGTAATTAATTGGGCATGAAGCTAATTGCAATCAATTTCATAACTGTATACTTGTGAAATACCTGTTAGGTTTAATTGCAAAACAAACACTGTTTAAAATAATCAATATAGTCATTGAATCGATTAATCATAATTGTATTGTAGTAATTCTATACAGCTTAACTTTTAACTAATTCTTTTGTTAGTCGATAAACAACAGGAACTTAAGTTTAAATAAGTGAAAATATTTAACAAGAGTGACTTTATTATTTCAAATTTATATTATATGTTCATATTTTTATCACAATATTCTTTCGACAGTTCATGACTTAACACTTTTTTTAATTCAACCTGATAATGTACAGCTTTCATAAAATTTGGAAAGGTACAAGTGTGTTTTTTTTTTTTTTTTTTTTTTTATAATTAATATTTTTAACTTTTAATTATGTTCTCTTATTTCTTTCATGAATTAAGGCGTGTACGGTGAAAATAGGAATTTTGCTAAAATTCCCACAGAAAAAAAAAAAAAAATTGGCCACAAGTAAAAAAAAAGTTTGTTATAATTCAAATCAAGAATACAAATTTGCCATAATAGATGAAATACAAAAAATGTACAAAATATTAAAGAATCAATATTATTTCTACCTAAGAATATAGCCATCTAAATAAGTTTCAAGCATGCCACTCAAACTTAAATGCCTTGTTTCTACAAAACGTCACATTTAAAATTGTAAATGTAAGAGCCTAAACGTCTTAAAAGATTTCCTCTATTAAGCAAAGAGCATATCTTGTCAGTTGGTCATCCTTATGCATTTTGAACCTAAATTTAAAGATCTTTTTCTTTTATTAATTTTTTCTACCACAGATGTACCTTTAAATTTGGGTTGGACTGACCATTTAATTGCAGTCCTTGCATGTATTTCTCGCTTAAAAAGATTTGACCAGACATCTTAACTGCAAGTTGACAAATCAAAGAACTTTGAACATTTCTTAATAGGTTATGACTAATTCCAGAATTTTCTATTTTCAGATTTAAACACTTACAATTTCATGTTTCTAACGACAAACACTGACATTTACATTTAGGATGGCAAAATCTCCTTGATAAACTCTAAGATCAAATGTTATTAAAGGGTAATGTCCATTAACATTTTCATGTTTTGATTTATTATTGTAGACTATTGGTGGCTTGTACGTCTAAGTTTAATAATCAAAAGTTGCCTTTTAGTTAAATAAAAACACTTTCATGTTAAGCTAAAAGATGGAACTTTACATCTGTCTTGTAGCAAATTTCGTATATTTTAAACTTTTAGAAATTAAAGACCAAAGATAAGTCTTACAAGTATTTACCGAAAAAGTTTGATCGACAAATGAAATATGTCTTTTTTACATTTTCACTATCTTAAAGAAAGAAAAGTGAAATTTCAAAAAATCTAATGATTCCGAAAACCAGTTACTGATGTGTATTAGAAAAGATCATAAATTAAGGTGACAGTAGTTTACAGATGTTTTAATCTCGAAAAAATACATATCAATGTAACATACCAAAACATATGCGAGCGCATGGACTCAAAAGGAGTGAGCACAGGTGCGTCGACAAGATAAGTGTCTATTGCTATCTTTATATTGTCTGCCATGCGAATTCATCATGTTCATACTAAAGTAGTATCAGGTGATCTAAGACTGCAAATACATGTCGCTAGTGAGTTGAGACACTGACGCATCGTATGAGTCAAATAATTTGTAATGGCCACTGTAGAAATTATGTAGTGTCGATTTCAGATGTACCTATAACTTTGTAGGAGCAGTTTTGTAAGGAGCACGACCTTGTTCCTAAAGTGTCAATATACAGGATACTCACGTTTTAACTGAGATATATTGAGACCATAGGATAGATCAGAGACATGTTACTGCTAAGAAAGAAAGTTGACAATTCGAAAATCAAATTTTCACGTTTCTCATAGATTATAGTTTTGAAGTCGTCCATCAATGTCGATCAAAAGATTCAGTTATGAAGCAGATTTTCTCTCAAGTTCAATAGCATATATTATTATATGAGATATAGGCATTCATTAAAATGTAAGTTATTGAGTAATGAATGTGAAACATCATCAATATATATGTTAAATTGAAAATAAATAACTTTGCAAGATTATTTTTTTTCATTTTAGAAGGTTCTGTATAAATTCTACTACAAATGTACAAACAAAAGAAGGGCATTAGTGGTGCACAATTTGTTCCCATTGACATACCTACTGTGTGATTTGATATTGATTCACCATACTCAACAAATATGTTGTTGTTTAAAAAGTCAAGAAATTTTATGATATTATTTTCGGTGCATTTGTTGTTGGATTCACTGTGGTTGTTCCCAAATGAAGAGATTTCATGACTTAAATCAAGGACTTTGTATTTCTGTTTCCAATTTCTGTAGAAATATATCCGTTCGATGAAACGATGTGTAGGTGATCTTTAATTGAGCACGGGGAATTATAGCGTAGAGAAAAGAATAATCAAAGGTTTGGTACTAATGCAAAATTGTTGACATTTTGATTTTTCAGTAGATCTTTAGAGTTTTGTAGTATCTATTTTTGTCAAGGATTGTTGTGTATCAAAGATGTTACTATTTTCTTTTTGTTTCGATTACCTTTTCATAGATATTGCAAAGGCTATGTTTCAATAAACCGATAGTTTTATATTATAATAACAAATTTGTTTTGGATATTTATAGATATTTATCAGACTCGTAATAATTTGTTAATGATATCTAATTCACAATCAAAGGTAACGACCACTTCATGAACACATGTCCGTTTATAAGAGTTTTCTAAAATTTATAATTAACAAATCAAATTTAAATTGCAAGGAAATGAATCTTCAGGATCTTACCTTTGATCTTTGCCAACATAATTAAAATGTCTTCACATGTGTTTGCTTAAGATCTATTTCAAGTTATTGTATATGGTTTGTGATCCCCAATAGATATAGACAATTTTGTTTAATGAACTCTGATATGAATGTGACATTTAAAACCGTATACCATGTATGTGTGCTTTCGTATACTCATATTACAAATACTTTACTAAACAAATGTTTAAAAGGACTTTTCTATTAACTTTACTTAGTTGAAATCTTGCCTCGAATACATTCTGGAATCTATGATGAGTTTATATACAACCACAAGGTCGATGCTTCTGCTGGCGGAGGTTTCCTCCCGAGGGTATGACCAACCTAGCAGTCCGCACTTTTGATATGGTCATAATTATTAATTACCTGTTACAAAACTTAGAATTTTTCAAAATACTAAGGAATTTCTAACCGAGGAATGAATTACCATAGCTGTATTGTGTTTCCAATACTCTTCAACTTCGTTCTTTAATGTATTTTAATTTCTAGGTGCTGAAATTGTATATCTTTTTATTTTACTTTAGTTGCTCCGTTATTTGTCTTAGTGCTATTATGTTTCTTTTGGTCGTATGACACTTGACGTGACTCGGTATTTATGCATCCCGCCATCGGGTTTCCTGGTGCAGGTTGGATCTGAGGTGTGATTCGGAAACAAAGGGTTTAACAGTGTTGTTCCTATTTTACATCAATCTTTTAAGACCCTAATGTTGCAAAACACCTGATCTACCTCCATGGCAAACATGTTATTGTCCCAGTGGATAAACCCCAAACAACATCGTTTTGTGTGTAAATCACATTACATAAACTACTTGATAAATGAATTAGGTATGAACAATTCACTTGGAAACCCAACAAATACCCCCAACGACACATACCAAGGAGCAAATCCTGGATAACCATACATCTGTTCTATGTTCCTTTGGAATATCAACCAAAGATGAAGAACTGGATCTTCGGTCACTGTGTTGGATACCTAAACTACATACAATAAGTGTCCTTACAACAACGTTATATTGCTGGTCTTCCAAGTGCTCCACGAAACCTCTTCTAAATTATTAGCATCAATTTTATCAGCAATCAAAGCCGGGCTTCAAAGTTATTGTGAAACTACCTATTCTAGAGGTGGCGTGAATCAGATGTGGACACTAAAAATACCAAACATCTTTTAGAGTACATAAATCTAATACTCATTCCTCTTGCAATTGTATTAAAACATTTGACTTTTTACACTTTATACAAGTATTCCCCATTCCAAACTAAAAGACAAATTGAAAGAGTTGGTCCTGCTTTGTTTCATGAAAAGAATGGCCTACGTAAATATAAGTTTCTTGTCTTAGGGAGGGACAAATCGTACTTTGTAAACAAACAATCGGATTCAAACAAAACACTCTCTGAAACTGACGTTATCAAGATGCTCGATTGCTTGATTGATAGGAAGAAAGAAAAGAAGTTAGCAGTATCTCTTAACCTCACTTTCCGTTATTTAGATGATGTTCTCTCACTAAATAATTCAAAATTTGGTGACTAAGTTGAACGAATCTATCCCATCGAACTGGAGATAAAGGATACAACAGATACAGTTAGGTCGGCCTCATATTCGTTTTATGCTGTAGTTAGTCACCACATCGGTGGTAACATGAATATCTATAATATAGTCATTTTATAAATTAACTGTTTGCAAAAGTATAAATTATTCTAAATACTAAGGATTTTCTTATCCCAGGCATATAACCTTAGCCGTATTTGGCACAACTTTTTGGAACTTTTGGTCCTCAATGCTCTTCAACTTTGTACTTGTTTTGGCTTTCGAACTTTTTTGATCTGAGCGTCACTGATGGGTCTTATGTAGACGAAACGCGCGTCTGGCGTATTAAATTATAAGCCTGGTACCTTTTGATAGCTATTATTTGTGTGTGTCTCTGTCCTGTATGTTCTCCCATTTATTTGTATTGTAGTCATGTCTTATAATCTTGTCATTTTCATGTTATATTTAACATTGCCATAAAAGCGGGAGGTTTGGCTAGCCACAAAACCAGGTTCAACCCACCATTTTTCTTAAACTGTCCTGTACCAAGTCAGGAAAATGGCCATTGTTATACATGTTATATTATAGTTTGTTTCTGTGTGTGTTGCATTTTAGTGTTGAGTTTCTGTTGTGTCGTTGTTCTCTTATATTTGATGTGTTTCCCTCGGTTTTAGTTTGTAACCCGGATTTGTTTTTTCTCAATCGATTTATGAATTTCGAATAGCGGTATACTACTGTTGCCTTTATTCATATCTTGACTTACATTTAGGTCGGCCTCATATCTTGACTTACATTTAGAAATTGACAATGATGGTCGATTGAAAACAAAACTTTACGACAAAACAGCTTCCCAATTTTGAACTTCCCATTTCTATGTAGCAACATTCCAAGTATATATCTCCCAGTTGATACGATATTCCCGGGCTTGTATTTCCTATCAGGATTTCCTTGATAGTGGATTGCTGCTCACATGGAGGCTAATAAAACAAGAGTTCCAAGTGGTGATGGTGAAATCGTCCCTTCGTCAATTTTACGGACGCCATCACGAGTTGGTTTACCCTTGTATTCATATTTACTTAATTAGCACTTTATCGAGAAAGTGTACACTATATACGTACTATGAATGATATAGACTTTTTGTTGACGTCATTGTAAAATTTACTATCTACCACACGTTTATTTTTGTCGTCTTTGTTGGATCAATTTTTATGTTTGTTTGAACGTTTCAGTCAGTTATGTTGTATGTCTGTGAAGTATGTTTACACAGTTTTGGTTGCTGGATCGCATTTATTAATCTATTATATCTGTATGTGCTGCTCACCGAATTTTGTCAATATAACGGACTATAAACAACTGGCATATTAGTGAGAGGTTTAGATAGCTATAATGGTTTTACCCATCATATTCTTCGGAAAATGCCTGTTCCAAGTCAGGAATGTGACAGTTGTTTTCACTTGTTCCGTTGATTGATAGCGTTTGATTTTGTCAGTGTTTATGGACTTCCCTTTTGAATTTGCATTAGAGTTCAGTATTTTGTTATATCCTTTTCTTCCAGTAGAAATTGATTTTTAAAAATGGTACTGTTGTGACATATATCAGGAAACATGTTTTCCTTGATCTGAACAACTTTCTTTTCTAAAATTACGATGAAAATAAACAAAATATGCTGAAATAATTCCAGTATATAAAGAATATATTAATACATATCCAAACTAAGAGATGATGACAAGACAACACCAATCCTATTTCTCTTCTTTATTTAATAAAAATGTAGCACTGATAATCTTTATTCAGTATAAAAGTATACTATGCTGTACTGGAACATAAGTTTAACGATGTTCAAATATAAATAATCCGTTAAGAATATGTTAATGAAAAAAACAATAAATCAAAAGGAGGGAGACTAAGAGCGTCCATTTGGTAATCACCCCCACCTATATATTTCTATAGATATATTAAAATTTCAAGGGAAAGAGATACATATGAAAATCCATATGCACAATACCTGTGCAAAATTCATAATTGAATCCGATAGCGCATTGTATTATTGACTGCCTTTTGAAATATCAATTTACTAAACTCGACAAATATATGACAACGATTTACAAGTCTAGTATTATGAATATATCATCATGGGCATATTTGCATCTGACATCAGTCCCGATTTTTCAATTAGTTAGATTGTGCATGAACTAAAACGAGAATCTGCTATTCCGGAAAAGAACGATCACCAACTGACAAACAGTCATGAGGGAAAAGATTAATTTTATATATTATATAAGGATTCGTGAACTTGCCTTTTGATGAGTTATTGTTAATCCCAATATTTAGAATCATTTAACAAAAGATTTCTGAGCTCCAGATTGGCCATGCTATATATTCACGATTAGCTGTATTGACCATTCATCGACCTTTTTGTCTCGAAATATATATAGCTTATCTTGAATTCATGTCATGATCACTAATAAACAACTTTTTATAGCTCTTTATTAAGGGCAAGTTTATCAAAAGCTAATCAAAAGGTCAAATAAGAAAGAGAAAGACAAAATACAACCCCAAAATCAACTACACTGACACAAGAATATTGATCATTGCTAAACCTACAGTATTACATTTTCACATCTTCCAATTACCAGCATTTCGATTTTGATCTAGCTTGTGATACTTTTATTTTACTCTCTTCGAAACTAAATTATCGTTAACAGTGCATCTTGAATTTTCAAAAGCAGAGTAATTATTTTATTATTTAATGGAAAACAAAGGCAAGTCATCGAAATGAAAAGAATTGACTAATAGTAAGGAACATTAAGTGATATGTATAGAACACAGTATTTTTAGGTAATTATGCCAGACAGATAAATGATGCGTTCAGTGACGATGCTTCTTTCTGTCACAGCGTTTTCCTTGTTTAGTAGTGGCTTTCTCGGTGGTTGTTATTGATGTGATGGTAATCATAGGGGACATCCTTTCGGTATCGAATCAGATACATTACATGCATTCCCATTGTTGCATGACGATGGCGAAGAACATTGAAGGGTTCCTTGGAAAGTACCTACAACATTGACCAATTGAAATAAATATATTTGTGTGAAGCCTTTAAAAATGTATTAAAATTTTTCATCAATTGATAACGCATCACAGTACTAACAGGAAAAGATATCGACATTAATATCTAGTTTCAATCAATGTTATACATGTTATAATGATAAAGCGGTTTTAGTAGCCTCTCTCTCTCTCTCTCTCTCTCTCTCTCTCTCTCTCTCTCTCTCTCTGCCACAGGATCTACCGAAAAGATACTGTGTAATCAAGTGGTCTTGTAACTGACATAATCAGGTTAAATATATGCATATAACATGTTCTTCAATCATTTGTTTCAGTGAAGATTCGAATTGTCTGAGCTAAATCTGAATGGTTATTTTAAAAGACTTCTTTTTTTCAAATTATGATATTACAACTCGCAAACGGAACGATTAAGCATCTTTATCATTTCGATTGTAAATATAGTGCTAGTTATACTTGCATGATGCCCCTGATGCTGTAAGTTTCACCATTTTCTACATAAGAAAATGCCTGTACCAAGTCAGGAATATGACAGTTGTTATCCATTCGTTTGATGTGTTTGAGCTTTTGATTTTGCCATTTGATTAGGGACTTTCCTTAATGAATTTCCTCGGACTTCAGTATTTTGTGATTTTCCTTTTAATCAAATTTGGTATATATCAAGGATTTTAATTTATTCGGATAGTTTTGTTTTACATGTGTGCAAAGTAAATGACTTTTAATGAGATATTCTTTAAAGAAGAGAGAGAAAGAAACTATCAAATTGATCGTAAAATTAAATCCCAGTATCTTGAAAATATAAATTAACTGTCTACAAAACTCTGATTTTTTTCGAAATACTAAGGATTCTTTACCCAGAAAATAGATAAAGTTAGCTTTATTTTGCAAAACCTTTCGAATTTCGAGTCCTAAATGCTCGAATACTTTATTTGGTCTGTTTAACTTTTTGATCGGAAACGTCAATGGTGAGACCTTTGAGACAAAACGGGCGTCTGACGTACCAAATTTTAATCCTAGTATCTATGATGAGTGTATATATATATACCATACATTCATATAAATTGGGCTGATATAACGGTTCGTGAAAGTAAAAAAAAAAAAAAAAGAATCAGAACAATCGTGATTTTTTATATACTTATGATAGTATGAACATTACGCAGCTGATTCGGCTAAATCAAGCGAATAAAACAAACTATGAAAAGACATAAAGAAACAGCTCTGTATTAGTGAGAAAGTTAACAGTTGAGAAATTATTTACCTATAACTAAATATTCGAAAGTAAAATTGACAGGACACCTACAAACTTGACATAGATCACAGTTCTCGTCACCAAAATCTAAAAATAGAATATAAAGTTATATTTAGTATGGTTCTAATAATACGGTTATGACCCATCAAATAATAGCAAAACAGATAAATAAAAGATGACGAAGAATTCTTTCATTTTAATATTTGCTGAGGTTAATCTTTGTTCGATTATATTTTCAAGAGAACATAGAAACTCCTCAAAATGGTAAGTCGTCAATACGCTTTATAAAAGGTTAAATCTTACTCATAAGTGTTTCTCGTTTCTCGTTTTTATATAGATTAAACCGTTGGTTTTCCTGTTTGAATGGTTTTACACTAGTCATTTTGGGGCCATTTATAGCTTGCTGTTCAGTGTGAGCCAAGGCTCCGTGTTGAAGGCCGTACTTTGACCTATAATGGTTTACTTTACAAATTGTGACTTGGATGGAGAGTTGTCTCATTGGCACTCATACCACATCTTCTTATATCTATCTATGTCTAAAAGTCAGCGTAAAGCTACATGGTTTAAAAACTTCTCTGGGGAAAAGAGAAATTCTGTATTTGGCAAAATGGAACGGTCCATGTCAACGTTTTGACCAATTACGTATACTTTACAAGTTTGATGAAAACTATTTGTATGTTTAAATCACAATACTGTCTTCTGTCGGGATGCTAGTAATACGGCAAACAAAAAAAGTAAAATAGCAAAAATACAGAACTCCAAGGAAAATACAAAACGGAAAGTCCTTTATCATATGGCAAAATCAAAAGCTCAAACACATCAAACGAATGGAAAACAACTGTCATATTCCTGACCTGGTACAGGCATTCCTCATTTAGAAAATGGCAGATTAAAGCTGGTTGTATAGCTAGCTAAACCCCTCACTTGTATGACAGTCGCATAGAATTCCATTATATTGACAACAATGTGTGAGCAAAAAAAAGTCATGAAGATGTCTAAAGAAGCAAGTACCAGGTTTACAAATACATGTTTAACAAAATGGAGATGTGCCTTGATTGCCATTGAAACAAATATCAGCCAAAGACCAAAGGACAGGGATGTAATCAATTGTTTGCAATGAACGGCCTTCAGCTAAAAGACCAACCAATCATGTGGATATGCTTTTCAAGGTCATGGCATGACAAATGCGAAACAATTCATAAAAGAAATCACCGATATTGTGTATGCTACAAGCAATAAACCAAATAAAAACAAAATACTAGTAGATAAAACAGACAGCAACCATAACCACTAAATAACTGAGTCTTTTCTTTGGACAGGCACATAATAAACATGTGACAGTTTTACTGTCCTCGTAACTGATACAGTGGTGTTACAACACAACATAAGAAAAAACTATGAAACCCGGTTGGAAAAGTATTCAAGTCGACAATAAGCACACAGAAAAAAACCTTACAAAAAGAAGAAAAAGAAAACGTAAGGTACCGATCCAAGAGTGTTTACTGGATGATACTTTATAGCTTATTATAACTGGTAAATTATTGAAGTTTTCCTAGAGAAATGACAATTATTATACATATCCAATTGGTTAAGTGCAACAAAGCTAAAAACAGTCTGAAAAAGCATGGCCTTGTTCAGAGAGAGTCAAAATATAAGTGTCGACAGGATAAAAAAAATGTAAATTTATAGCCATGTGTTTATAGTTATGTTTAATTTATCAAAAATCAATGTTAGTTCCAATGAAGACAATATTCAATAACCTAGCTTACAAAATTAAAGTGTTGCAGTTCAGTTGCTGATGAATTAAGTATCTGTCATCAAAATAATACTAGTTTTGCAGTGTTTGGTGTAACGTTTTGGAAAGAAAATGTAACACCGTGCTGTTCAGAGTCAGTAAAATGTAATTAACCATGTAGCTGAGTAGATAATTTGTTTGCAAAATTTCCGAGTTTTGTCAAATCGGTAGATAATTGGCCATCTGCAACTACAGAAGTCGCCGTGTCCTTAACCTCGCCTTAATCAGACCTACTTTTACTGCTGATGTAGTATCTATCAAATCTTCATAATGTCATGCACATATATGGCACCAGATGCACATTTCGACAAATCATGTCACTTCAGTGATGATCTTGGCCGAATTTTCTGATAATTCAACACCTTATACAAACATTGCAGAGCCGATAAAACCAACACGGACAACTCGTGAAGCTCAATCCGGACAAGATATCAAAGCTGTGCATGAGGGAAATACATTCCTTAATTTAATTTTTTTTTATCAACGTAAATACGACTAAAATATATTCCGCATATTCATGCCAGTACCGATATACTGACTACTGAGTTACTGATACCCTCGGGAACTAATTAAACACCAACAGAGCAATCGACCAAGGCGTTTTAATAATACTAACGGCACATATTATTGCACCAGGTGTGCATATAAGTTATACAAACTACCACACGACAAAATCAATTAAAAAAAAAAAAAAAGAAAAACGGCCGGATCTATTTACAAAACCACCACCGAAAATCAATTGATAAAAATTGACCAATAGCAGCCTCATAAGTGCGTACGCATGAAATTTATAAAGTGTTGTTTTCATTTTACAGCACTTGGTCGATGGCGCTCTTGGTAGACTATCAGAGGGTATCATCAGCTCAGTTGTCAGTATTTGTTTAGTTCTAAATTGATAAGCAGACAATTTAACAAAGGTTTGTTATAAATTTTGACATGATTTGTCCGATAACAAATTTATAAATTATCAAGAAATAAAGGTTTTAACTCCGGCAAGCAAAGTTGAGATTGGGCGGATTTGGTTATTATATTTTAGTCTTTTTGGTCATACAGTTTTCAACTGTTTCGGTTCTGATACATCCTTGGCTTTCAAATATTCGGTTTTCACCGTTCGCAAGAAAGGTAAATCAAGAAAAGCACTTCGGACGCATGCAATTTACAAAGACTTGTTTTGATTTTTTGGCGGGACAGACATATACGTAATATGGTGGCTTTTTACATGCTTTTGACTTTGTTTCGACATTGCATGAAATCGAGCCCATAATATCCATTGTGATCATTCTCGGCAATACTCTACCATAAAACATTCCCAAAATGTGTTATTTTGTTATTGTTACTTACCTCCAACTGCAAAACTAAATTTAATTGGGTCCCCGATACTTTTGAAGTCAAACACAAAACACTGATACGTGTTATGTGCCCTGAAAATAAGAATAGATTTAAAAAGAATTTTCTCAATTTTCTCAATTTCTCACAATGAAGAAACTTTAAAATGACATTAGGTACGAAGTTGACAAAAAATGGAAGAATGACTGATTCTGTCCACAAAAAATCATTCCAGTACAGGTAAGACGATAATTTACATTTTTTTAATGTTATTACATTATTTTTAATCAATACCTGAAGGAATCACATGAACGCACGAAAAGTATAAATTGAAATATGTACACGCCACACGATGGGCAGAGGGGATGTTAGTTCTGAGAAATTGGACGTTCGCAATTGGGTAAATGAAATCATCACAGTTGTCGTGTTTGAAGTCTTCATTCTATGTCAATATCGAGAAAAATGGATTCTTCAATTTATCTGAAAGTAAATTTGAAGAACATAGCAATTTTTTTGTTCATTTTGTTTTCGAAAGGGTATTGAATGTATTCTGCTACATACTTAGTTGGATACGAGTTGGAATGAGAATGTGAGACCAACTTTGAAATAAAACCTACGAAAAACAATACAGAGGGTGCATACAGGAAAACTAAACAGATTTTTTCTTTTGAAATTTAGGCAACCGTAGATTATCGGTGTTCAAATCTCATCGATTGATAAGAGTATATACATTAAAGTAACATCCACAAACTGAGGGAATCGCACGAACTGTAAAATCAGCATAACTTGGTGTGTCGACAGTTCAAGCGTCTCCTGCTATCAATGCAACAACCGCTGGGCAAATCTACAATCAGTCAACATGTCACAACCAGGAATAGAAAACAATTACAAATTAGATTATTATTCTGGTATCTAAAGATTTTCGACTGAAAAGATGTTGCCTAGGGATTTCAGACACAGACATATCGTATCGGTCAACCAATTTGTGATTGTGACCGTCAAACCTTTCAGTTACGATTTCAATCGTTTTCTTTTACTTCTGTTGGGGCGTTTGTGTGTAGGAAGCACAACCTTGCTAATAAACTCCGCACAAAATGTGAACATTCACGAACGTAATGCATCAATTAAGATATGTAAACGCCATATGATGATGCATATGGTATGTCACTGCTGTGAATAGGAGGTTAACAACTGGAAAGTGGAATTTGTCACGTTTTGAAGAATTCTAGTTTAAATTCGTCGATCTGTGTCAGTTTTGAGGAATAAATACAGCGACAATATATTTAAAGTTTATTGAAGAAATTTGCAACATTTTTTTTCTGTTTGTCGTTACGAATTTTATATGAATTCTGCTACAAATCAGTAGAAATGAGCTTGTGAAATCTACTTTGAAATAAACCACCAAAAAATCAGAGAAGGTCAATACTATGAAACACAAAACACCCCAAAATTGATGAAAATTGACTACCTTAAACATGTTGAAATAGAAATTACAAAACCATTACAAACAACCTAAATAAGGCAAAATAAAACAACACAAAGCAGGAAAATGCATTATTCTGTCTTGAAAATGTAAAAATCGATAATAAAAAAACGGAAATACATTAGCGACTTTTATTTTAAAAATCGAATAATCTCCAGGACTAGGAAGAAACAAGACCATAGAAATTATTAGCTTTTACAGTTGTTTCATGAGAATTGTTCTCGTGTATTTAGTTTAGACCGGAATGAGGGTAGGGAGCATTTAACCTGTTTTTCTTTGAGTAAAGAATGTTTTAAATTTTGACTTAGATGGAGAGTTGTCTCATTGGCACTCATACCACATCTTCTTATATCTAATTGTTAAATATTCATTTCAAGATTCTGATTGATGCAGTTGAGTACTATGCCAGCAAATAGGTTAAGGTGCGAGCTATAAAACCAAAACTTGACATGCCACCTTAGTTGGTCAAGGGTTTTGATTATGCATTCAGAAGGGATTTTTAAACTGCATTGCTTTATTTGGCCTTTTTAACCTTTTTGATTCGAGCGTCACTGATGAGTCTTTTGTAGACGAAACGCGCGTCTGGCGCAAATACAAAATTTTAATCCTGGTATCTATGATGAGTTTGTTTGCACCAATTATAAATCATTATAAAGAACGATATATAGCGTGTCGTCTAGATGTCCGACTAAATATGTTTTTAAAATTGTAACTATCATTCGTTTTACCGTAAAGACGACCTTCAAAAATATTGTATTGAGGAACAATGTATATTCAACCAATAGTGGTGTCAAAGGAGGTTTATTTTAAAAATTCTAAAGATCTGCTTCATAATCTTGATCACCATCATTTCTGTTTTGCAGTTATGTCAACGCTTTGAATCATTCTTTGCTCTACACTACTTTTCCCCGTTTTCATTGTGAAGATCGACTACATCTTTTCCTTACACAGTGAATTTTCTGCCAAAAGAATAGGAATTTTAGATGCAAACTGTAAAATTAAGTCATGAAAATCATACGCTGTGAAGAACCATACTGATTCTTACAAGGAACGACCGAAGATGACATCTCCAAAATGCCATACGTTTTCATTGACACCACATTTGGTGAGTTTAATGTATTGCCACGCCATAGGTTATACGGTCATTACGTTCAGTTTTCAGGATGACGTGGGCTTCCGTACATACTGTAGGTATAAGTTATTCTCTATTCATACATTGTGTATAAACAGGTTAACATGTTCATCCGACACAATGATACTTTCTTTGACCTCTACTGCATGGTTCATCGTTCCAGGTAAAGTATGTTTTATTCTAATATGACGACCTATATATCGTCAACCAGTATAATCACAGCATATCTTCTTTAAGCGCAAACGCATGAAAACACACAATTGGCTGTTCCGCATTACGCGCACGTTATTTATACTACCAGTTAAACTCAATTTGCGACAGTAAAGATTTACGTAGGTCAAGCTTCAAAAACAGTACGGTTATCTCAAATATAAAGCAAAACAAACAAATCAGTTCATTTCAGTTATTCCAGTGAAAAATTTCATAAAACAAATTCCGTATTGTCGTCTTCGGCAACTAAACAAGATGAAGTCATATGCATGTTTCCGGAGTCAAATGTTTTCAGGCTTCAGAATGTAGAAAAATAAGATAGTAGACCATTTTAGGTGAGAAATGTGAGGTTTTTTTATTTATTATTGAATAATATAATATCATAAGGATTATTATATGGGGTAAAACGGAACAGAAAAAAGAATATAGTGTGTAAAAGGCTTTCACGGTTGACAAAATTACCGTATTTGTCATTTTAGAATCGAAATAATTCATGGCAGCCGTAGATTTGCATCGCTCGCGGTAAAATATTCGAATATAAATGCCCAACCCATGGTTAAATAAAACAAATCTACGCCTGCGATGAATTATTTCTTAATTAAACCAGCTCCACAGACACTATAAGTGTAAAGATAAATTATATTAGTGTATACAATATTCACATCTATCTGATTTTATCATGCTCAAAGGTACATGATGGAAAGTTCGAATTTTGTAAAAGTTAATAATACTAGGGCTTAAAAATAATGAAATTTATATCAACATTACCACGTGTGTTTTTTTTTTTTTTTTATTGGTTAAGTTAAATCTGTACATGCTATATGAATAAAGGCAATTTAAATATTTCGTGCCATAGTTTTTGCGGTTGTGATATTTTAAGCTACTGTCATTGGATGTTCGCTTTCGGTGGAGCTAAGTTAAGAGCTGTGTTTAACCTTAGTGTGTTAGAATTAAGAGAATGTAGTCGAATGTCTGAAAGTAAACATGAGCAATAACTAATTTCAACTGGTATTTAAAAGTCGTTATCTTATAACTGAAACGCAAAAATTTGGCCGACACATGTTAACATTTCAAGTGTATTTTGACTAGGCAATCAATAAGGGCACCCTTTTCCTGAATTTAGAAACTGTCAAGTTGAAACCTATCCCGTACTTAAAATGACCTATAGTATCTGTTCGTCCACGAAGCACCTTATTTTGTTGTATTATGTGATTATAGCTGTACAAACGAACATGGCTATGAACGACACAAAGTGTCCAACATATACAATTCAGCCATGTCCAAAACGCTCCTCTGGACTTACATATACCTCCATCAGAATCGCACAAATCTAAAGTTTATGAAAGCAAATGTTTGAATACGAAGTCACGTCAAAAGTCAAGCATTCCTTACACTTTTTTTTCGAGCGTCGATGATGAGTTGGTTGTAATCGAAAAGCTGGACTGGCGTTCATTCCAAGTTAAATCTGCCTTAATGATTCGTTTCCAAATACATTTTTCGAATAATTAGATAGTTATCATTTTATCATTGGCAGCATATGAATAAGGAGTTTAAAATAAAGAAAATCTTAGTGTTAAATGTAATGAAAACTGCAGTGTCACAAAAGAGAGAGAAAGATACCAAATGCATATGTCGAAACAAACGGAAAATAACATGGCAAATTAGGGTGAACGTTTCAAGCACTTTTACTATAGGATGATTCTAAATGCAAATTATAAAATAACGCAAGTTTAAAAAGCAAATTAATTTATTTATAATTTTTTAACAAATAGTCCAACTTCATAAATTTTATGATGAATCTTGTGGTCATAATATATTTTTCAATGTTTGACCAGATACATGTAAACAAATCTGCATAAAGCAATTTCCAGTGACATTCCAGAAATGTACTTTAAACATTAGATCTAAATACCTGGATTATTGCAATGAAATCACGTGGGATTTAACACGGGTGTGAATAAAGAAACATCTTTTTTAAACCATTAAAAGATTATCAATATAATATTTGATACCATTTTACAATATTCATGGATCAATAAAACAACATCACAAGGATCAAATTTTGACCGTCACAACAAGTGCCATACTCCATGCACGTTAAAACCCTTCAAACAACTCGTTGAGGTGTTGGTGGCATTTTAAAAGCCAAAATATCAGCCCTTTCCAATTTATCCGCCTTTTCCAGTGGCACATCAAATTTCCCGCCTTTCATCCCGATCGACTTCTAGTATAGGACCTTTACCTATTGTATATATTGTTAATTCAAGAATGTCCAGTATTGACATTGAAGGTATGATTATGTGTGGTGATTTTGAAACTCTTTTAAACTTTTCTGTTGAGGTGCATAAGATGTATTTGCTGATAGTACATTTAAGTGGTGTCGTAACTTGCAATCATTTCGAATTTTAGTTTGTTTCACAAAATCAACTTTTATAGTAAAGTGTAAAATTTAAACACGGCACCATTGAATTGACACAATCGTATACTACATTGTTGGCACAAATAATACCAAGTATTCTAAAACCTATTATTGGCGCAAATGAGATTTGGCACAGAAAGACGCATTATTGGCGTTAACAGATTTCTCTCGAATAATCATGTAAACAAGCGCATACATATATATATAGAGTAAGAGCAATAAAAGTGTTAAAATAGCAAAGCCCATGTAACAATTACACATAAACTATGCACACATATATTTGAAATATATACCAAAAGGACATTCATTTCATAAATTAAAACTTTGTTTTAAATAACAGTACATTTTGGTAATTTTAAGAAGATCTGAAATGCAACTTTTTCCTTTCATTGTTTCCCATTTGTTTTTTTTTTTTCTTATTTTAGTTTTCATATCATTTTCAGTATCATTCAATTCCATTTCAATAAAAAAATATTGAAAAAGTGAACTTTTAGGAAAAAATATTTCTAAGCTTTAAACTACCTTTTCCTAATTATAAAACTATTATAAAACAACACCCATCCACTTAAACAAGATCTGTTCAATTTGTTTTGTTGGTATTCGGGAAATAGATATTCTATGAAACGAAGGCATGCCAGAAAGGTACCAGTGTAACATGCCTTTTCATGGATTGATTGTGAAATATGCCAATTTTGTATCTTTATCCTTCGATTTAAAATATAACAGATGAGTAGGTAATTTATCTATATTGTTACGAGAATCAATCTTAATAAGATTACTTTGCTCATTTTGATTTTTTTTAGATTAAACTCTGAAACACTCGGACTGATGTGTACTTTTGTCTAGATTATGATTCCATCTCAACGCTTTAAGTTTATTTAGATGTAAATGTTGTTTATAAATAGACAACTTTCGAGTTCGATGCATTTCCGTCAAAACTCTGGTTTTAGTTAACATCATTCGTGCGTTTAGGGGCATCGTCACTTCCGTTCCCATGTTGAGCAATTGGTTGAAAACTATGATGCTATATTGCACGAACTATTCGGCAAATTGAATTTTAATAATTGACAATCAGCACTGCTGTCATTAGGGAATTGTGATTAAGTACCTACCGAACAAACATTATTTCTAGTTTATCCTGCACAATGACTAAGACGCTTGATGAACGTTTATAGTGCAGGGATACAGGCGATCCCTCTATCTGGTAAATGACGTCATAAAGGCGTGCATAATTGACGAGTTTTTTCCGTTGACGGACAAACTCGAAAATGGTCTATTATAACATATTTCCGGTAAAATCGTTATTTTTAAAGCTTTTTTTTTCATTTGTTAATACCAGTGATTAACGAATTTTAGTGTTGAATCAGGTATTGATATATCTTTTATTGCTAAAAATTTTAATTTTAATTTTTCTTAATTTATATATCAATCATGTCAATAAGTGATCTGTTGAAATTCACAATCAATTTGACGGATTATTTCGTAGAAAAAACCTTCGTTACTTAGAAAACGTTTGATTTTGTTTTCATGGACTCCCTTTTTTAATTTGCTTTGGAGTTCGGTATTTTCGTTATACTTTTTTCTTCAAACTTGAGGTAAAGTTCCTTTTTGACAATCGAAACTTCTGATATCCAATTATTGGTGTTTCGCAGTTTTATTAAATATTTTACAAATGTTTTATCCTGGTCAATTTTTCATTGTCCTCAATAAAATGAAGTCATCTTTAATATCAGGATTAAAATCCCACACGCCAGGCGCGCGTTTCGTCTACAAAAGACTCATCAAAGACGATAGAATAAAACAAAAAGTTAAAAGGCCAAAGAAAGTACGAAGTTGAAGAGCAATGATTTACATAAATAATATCGCCGTGTATCCAATCATGCATAATTTTTTGAAATGTAATAAATTTTTAACCCATATTACTTGCTTTCTTATTTTGACAAGACAAAATTTTCAATACTGTGTTTCTTGTTTCATGAATCAGAATACAATTTTATAGTATATCTAAGTAAAATCGAGAATATCTTTAGGCATTCCAATATAATTGTACATGTTTAACAAAGATAAAATACTAAGTTAAAACTAAACTTACTAGTATGAGCTCCTCTTCTTGTTACATAATTATGTCGTGTAATAAATAAAGTAGTATACCGCTTTTCAGTAGTCATAAATCTATTTAACTGAAACAAATCCGGGTCACAAACCAAAACCGAGGGAAATACAGCAACTATAAGAGGAAAACAACGGAACAACATAAACACTGAACTGCTACAAAACAAACGCCAACATACATAGAAACGGACTATTTGATAACAACTGCCATATTCCTGACTTGGAACAGGACATGTAAAGAAAAATGGTGGGTTGAACCTGGTTTTATGGCTAGCCAAACATATAAGCTCCTCTTCTTGTTACATAATTATGTCGTGTAGTCAAACATGTTAATATTTTATTTCCTCTCGTCATGAACCGGTTGCTTAGTTGTTTGATAAACAATATAAGTAAATCGAATAGCGAACTGGCAATGTATACTAGGAATAAAAATAAGAACATGTGGTATGATTGCCAATGAGACAACTCTCAACAAATGACCAAATGACACAGAAATTAACAACTATAGGAAAATAAGGCAGATCGAAAAGAAATTTGAATACCACAATGTTTTAATACTTTTATAGAATCACATGGTTATAAGAAATAATGAAGACATAGGGTCACAAACCTGTTAGTTTTTCGTTTGTTTTTAAAGAAATGGTGTCCAGTTGCATACAGTATTTATTGAAACGACTTATTAGTATGTACTTTGTTTAATTTTTCTGGTACCTTCGACGATTTGAACACATTATTTTAAATTTTATGAATTTTAGCTTTTGCGCTTCAGTGTTCATGTTGTCCATCTAGTCAACTAGTATTTGATTTTCACAATCGATAGAAACTAAGCAATAACAGAGAAATGTCGTCAATATCAAAGTAACATTGTATTTTGAAAGCAAATTTCTGACACATGACACAAAGTAGATTGTGTTATAACATAGATGCCCTAATATTGTTGTGTTATCTACATGATCTATGATGTAACAAACACGTATTTCGAATCTGACAAGGTCATACACTCTCATTGAATTTTTTCCAATAAGAAAATGTTTAGATACCACTTACAGTTTGTCAAACCAATAAGCGACCTTCACTCTCAGCTTTTACAAAATTTATGTCAGACCTGACTGAGTGTAATTGTGAAGCAATTCCTATAACGTAAGCATTCAAACCTGAAACCGGTCATTCGAAAATTTGAAATGCATATGTCATGATAACCAAGGCGACTGTAATAAAATGAACAGAGCAACTTAATATGAAAATGGATACCTTTTGGAAATAATTGCATTTAGTTTAATACTATGAAACCATTAGTTTATTCTGCCATTTACACATGTTGAACGATGGATTGTTAAAATTATTTTCGGCCGATAAAATGGTTCGTTGCGGTATAATCACAGTGTTAGTTATTCATATTAGATTTTGATTGTTTTTGTTTTATTTCTTGAATTTTCATGTTTGAAGATTTTTTTAGCATAATATGTTAACAAATTTTTATAACAATATAATTAGAATAAAACGACATTGTATATTTAAACGATTATTTTGAAATATGCTAATCTGAAAAAACACAAAGAGATAGTTTCAAATAATTGAAGTTATTGCCTTTTTTTCAAGTGTCATTGATTTGTTAATTGCGTTTAACAAAAGCTATTTTGTTAATGAATGCCTGTAGAAAGGAATCATATTTCCATTAAGGTGCCAGTTGGTTTTATCACACAGTGATCAGAAAGCTAAAAGGTAACAAACAATAACAGAGGGACCTTCATAAACTGTAAAAGAATTGCATAGCAATATATTACAATTGAATTAAAATTAATTAGATATTTTGATCAAAGAAAAAATAACAATTTAATAGACTTCAGTTGATAGACTTCAAAATAAAAGTTTGATACTTCCTTAGATGTTATTATAAAACACATAGCGAGTATGCGTGGTTTTTTTTGTTTTTGTTTTTTTTTTGTTTTTTTTTTTTTTTTATATTATTATTAAATGAGCGCTATCCGCATACATTAATACTTTAACTTTACAATGGCAATTACTACTGATACCAGTTATGTCTGTTTGGGTTCATCATCCAATTTTGTCAATATAACGGAAATATAAACAACTGCCATACAGGTGGGTGGTTTTGCTAGCTATAACACCTGGTTTAAAGTATCATGTTCTTAAGAAATATGACATTTGTTTCCCATTCGTTCTGTTGGTTTATAGTTTATAGTTTATAGTTTATTAAAGAAAACTCACCCGCAGAAGACTGCGTAACAGGAGCATATTATACACAGTATTAATTACAACATATTTCATAATACAAACAGTATACATTGTTGAATTATACATCTTCAGAAATAAGTCTTTGTTTATCACAGTTTTAAATTAGACAAGCATCTTTTCTACCTTTTGAATAAAATTGACAGCACATTACTATTACAATATTTAAACATGCCTAGTACTTTTTACATTTGGATATTTTAAATAATATGGAGGTATGAACTTCCCCTTAAATCATTAACTTCACAATTGGTACATTTACATATAAAGTGGTATACATCCCTAAGACCAGCTTTACAAAGTGGACAAATTGTCTCATTTCGCGGTACAACAATGGTTGATATAGCCGAGCGTTTGATTTTGTCATGTTTAGTGGAGTGTCCTTTCGGAATTTACCTTGAAGTTTGTAAGTTTTGTTAATACTATTTTAGCCTACATTTAGACTATGCTTTATTACTACAATTAGTCGTATTTGCATTATATATTACTATTTTACTAAATAACGCTGACCAATTTAAAACTTTATGACAATTCAAAATCGTGTGTGATATTTACTTTGTTTGTACCTGAATGGTGTATTGAATCAGTTATAATCATGAAGGTGGCAGTTTTTTAAACGAACCACTTATGACCCTTTAGGTCTTTTGAATCCTCATAGAAATAAATCATTGTTAAATGATACGATGTATTAAAAACACATTCAACATGTAATCAATACTTTTCAAGGTAAATGTGCTATGCAGAAAAAAGGACATTCACAAAATGAAAAAAGTAAAATTAAACTTTCCTGACAAAATACCCAAGAAGACCATCTATACTTATTGATGTGAATAATTTGATAATTCCTAATTTTTTTGCCATAATAACAACATGTACATTGTTAAAAACTGTAAAATATGCAACAATCCAATAATAATGTTACGAAAATATCCTTGCAAAATATGCTTTCTACGTCAATACAATTCAACCATTGAAACCAACCTAACGCATTCGATTATTCCATAAAACAGGATAATAAAGATAATGTATCATTTAACAATTAATCCCCGGATGAATACTACATATCGCTAATAAAGGAACATTTCTAGATTCGAGAATTTGGATGGGCTAATATTATTCGAGCACTGCTGATATGTCTTATGTACATGTACAGAAAACGCGTGTCTGGTTTAAAAATCAATGGCCTTGTACATTTGATAAGTATTTCCTAATACAACTTAAAGATTTACGGTAAAGTTTATCTATCTATTTAGTCCCAAATTAAGTGGTATCAAAATTATGCGTTTTCGCTTCGTTTTCATTTATTCCGTTTGCGTGTTTCATTCAGTCCGTTTGCGTGTCATTCATTTCATTCATTTCGTTCATTTCGTTTGAGTTCATTCCGTGTTCTACTCCGTTTATACACTACATATAATGATAACAAGCGTGTTGTTCGGTAAACGTGTGAAGCTAATCATTTCGTATTTGAACGTTACAGTGTGTGTGAACGATAATATCATTCTGAAACGAAAGGTAATTTGATTTGTTTCATAGACAAATTTCGTATTTTATAATCACATCATCACATGTATTTTTCTTCATCAACAAACAAAACCCGTTGAAAGCCGACAACCATCACAACGATCATACAAGATCCATATTAACAAATTGTGAACATACACACTATTTCAACTTTATAGTGAAGGAATTTACGTCTAACAACAATATAGTTATGGCTGTCCAGGTTACTCGTCTATCAGCAAGTGTTCGCAATATTTTTGTCAATCTGCATAAAGAAAACAAGTCGTCTGTTCAAATTCAGCGAGAATTATAAAAAAAGAAGACACCAAACAAAAATAACTAGACAATCAATTCGTCTGTTTCTGATTCGGTAAGTTGTATTGTAGAAGTTACTCGCGCAAGGGTCACACGTATGGCATGTGCATGATGTGGGGACGATCATTTGTTATATAAATGGGGAGGAGGATTTTTTCAGGATTGGACAATTTTCATTTGTTGCTCTGAATATTTATTTTTATGCGGCTTTGAAACTTATGGACATAAATCAGGTTATAACTTTTAGTGGATTGTATTCAAAGTGCTGTATCCAACGCCATAATAACGGTATACCAGAGGTGGATCCAGGATTTTAGGTCTAGGTAGTGCAGGTGTAATACCACCATTGATTTTTCCCTATTTATAGAGGTACCTTCATGACGAATAACTGTAAAAGTCTTGCTTTATGACTTAAACAGTAATTGTTGGTGCATGACGATAAAATGTACACTTTCTTTTAGACGATAAAAATCAACTGGTTTTGACGAATCACGTTAATTTGTTTCCAAAAATAACAGTAACGATAATTATTTGAGACCTCTGACGAATCACGATAAGGATATTTTGATGAATCACGATAATATTTTAACCATTTTGACCCTTACTGTAGCCGTGACCGTTTGACGTCTGACGGTAAAGGGCGTTACTACCCTCCTAGTCCTATTTAAGTATTTAAGTCTTTGTTAAAGTTGCACTTTTAAAAAAATGTGCAGAATTTCTTTTGTTTCAAATAAAGAAATATCTCATTGTACTTGGCATGAGTAAAGTTTTATTCTGTCCAGTACTATAGAAAAATTGCACACAACATGTCATTGCATATAAAAAAATAGCCATCAAATCAAATTTTCACCTCTTTTTCACCTGTGTGCAAGCTTTAGTAACCATGTAACCTCAAGTTTCAAAATATTCTATACAAACACCAAATAAAAATTTAATGGTGCTTAGAAATACCTAAGATATATATGTTTATGAGCCAGAATTTTTTACTGCAATGAAATGTAGGATTAATTTCCTACATGTCCTACAACTGTCAAATTCAAGGAATATTTTTTCGACCCTTTTGTGTGCAACCTGATGTGACGTACTATGATCATGATGATTTGGTGGTAAATTATCAAAATATTCTTTATCAAGCTGAGGACAACACATGATTTGCAAATTTTAGGGAGGGCACGCCCTGCCTGAATCCTCCCTGAATATGTTTTTTTTAATGCACGTAGACGGTTAATGGCCTACAATGTACATATGTCTGACCAGTAGTCAAGTCCCTATGGTACCAAGACTGAAATATATGTTCCTTATTGGAATTTTTGAAACACAGATTTATTTTTTAGTTGTCTTCTTTGCCGGAACGTATTTGTAAACATGTGTTTCATTGGCAATCATACCACATAATGGCACATTTTCTTACTTTTTATGTGTACAAATTATCAAATCTACATGTACACCATCTCTGATAGTCCAGGGTTTGACACTAACTTTACTACCTTTCGTTGGTGGGACAAAGGACCTGTTAGTGATAAAATTCGGCAGTACCTTATGTTGCTTACATGTAGTATTCCTGAGGCCAGTGAGGGACGCTTTACCTAATCTGCTAGGGTGGTTTTGGGCACCCCTCTCCCTTGCAACATTTTGAGAAAGAGAAGCAAAATCATGCAATTGAGCATGGACTATGCAGTATGAGTGAGGGTGTGGGTTGGGGTTTACAGAATAGTGGGCACAAAATATAAAGAATAGAGAAAATGGAACAAAAACATAAAAATAGAGAGAGTAATGAGTTGCTAAAATTTAAAGAAAAGATTAATGGCTGAAAATACATAAAGAAATGGCATGGAAATTAAGGAATACAGAAGTATCTCATCAAGGACCTTGCACCCAGACCCTCATGCTTTGTTGGTCATTGCTGAAGGCCAGACAGTGACCTATAGCTGTTAACTTCTATGTCAATTGATCTTTATAGGTGGAGAGTTGTCTCATTGCAATTATGGGGACCTCGGTGGCCGAGTGCTCTAAGTAGTCACTACTGTAATCACTAGCCAGTCAACACTGAGGTTGTGAGTTCGGAACCCGCTCGTGCGGGTGCACTCGACTCAATCTTAATTGACTAGGATTGTCAGTTTTCCTATCGAAGGTCGGTGGTTTTCTCCGGGCACTCCGGCTTCCTCCACCAATAAAAACTTTTCGCAACGAAATAGCCCAAAAGTGGTGCTTAAAAGTGGCGTTAAAACACAAAAATCAAATCAAATCATTGGCAATTATACCACATCTTCTTATTTTTATATGAAAATAATTGTGAATATTGCAAAGTGAAGTATTGCGTTTCAAACATCAAGGATGCGAAAGAAGTGAAAAATCTAGAGAACTACAGAGTTTCTGATGGAGCAATTTAAAAATACCAGAATTGAGCAGTTGACAATTCATTTTCTTAAAGCCATGTGTAGACTTCAAATATTCAGCACAATCAAAACTTTAATGGGGCACTAAGATTTACGGAAGGGTAACTTGTAAATAATGAAATAAATAAATAAAAGATAAGTCAGTAAGGGTACTACTTGTACAAGTAACTTTTATTTACTTGAAGAAGTAAATATCAATATACATATATAAGTAAATTTGTAAGATACATTTTTATACATTTTTTTATACAAGTGTATTTTATTTACTTGTATATAGGTAAATTATTTTATTGGCTTAGTTATGTCCCGTGAAATTCAGATTTTTACTAATGTAAGTAAAACAGTCATACTATCTTCTTTTCTTGAATTTCTCAGGACTTCTTTGCTCTAATATAATTTTTAGTTGTCTATCCTTTGCAAATGTCTTTACTTATCATTTAAGTGTAATTTCACATACAATGAAAATCTCATTTGTCTGTTATCTTCAGAACACTGCCCATTTACAAGCCCCCAAGTTGCAATTTTAATAGGCCATGTGCAATTACTTAAGATCTTTGCACAATTAGTTTCTCTGTTGAATTAATGAGATGAAACCTTGAACTCTAATAAAGAATATGAGCTAACCTGAAAAAATTGTTACAAGGTATTTTTGTACATCTCTAAACTTAAGAGTTTTAGGGATTGTAAAAAAATTACTTACATGTATATGTTCCAGACCATATGAGTATGTGGACCGTATACGTATACTCGTACGGTCCAGTACAACCTGACCATGCTGACCATACATGTTTTGGGATCATATTGGTTAAGTTTAAACAAACATTTATCAAAATCTTTTTTTTTAATTTACAAATTGTTATTATTACAATTAGATGAATTGAATGAATAAGCGAAAACTTGAAAATAAATATTTGTTTAATTATATGTCTGATTCCTAATTTGATACTCTCGCCCAAGGTAAACACTTGCTACCACAAGGAATGTCATATCTTTTACATTTACATATTTTCTTCATGCATGTTCCTTTGCATTTGCATTTTTTAGTAAAGTTCCTAAATATTTAAAAAAAAATTGTCTTCCCACATTATGGTTACTACCGATAACTTCAATTTCAGTGAGCATAATTCAATTAATGTATTACTGACATGCTAAATACAGGAGATTAACAGATTAAATTAGCGCTAAACTATTAAGTTTCAATTACAATTGAACTTTGGATATTAATTTGAAATTTAAGTTGTTTTGATCTGTAATATACATTTGTATCTAATACACTAGACCAGCTTCTAAATATTAGGCAGACCTTACGCGTACAGTCTGACCGTGTGAGTATTTTGAAAAAGTACGCATACGGTCCAGACCGTACGCGTACGGTTCAAATACTCATATGGTCTGGAACATATACAAGTAAATTTTAAGACCTTGCTATTGTTCATAAAATTCATTTCTATTAACATGATTGATGAACGACATGTCAAATAATACAAATTGTATATCTAATGTTAATACATTCAATAATTGGGATCAGATGGCATTTAGATGTTCATGTGGACTGAACCTACTTGGGCTGGATTGACTTGGGGCCTGGTTTACATGAAAGTCACTTGTGTTAACAAAAATTATACATGTACAATGCATGTATCAGATAATTTTACTGAAATAGCAAAGTTCATCAAAGAATGCGCCAACAAGTAAATTGTACTGGGAATATCTAATATTTAAAAAAACATGTCTATAGGTTGACATGCATATATGACATGTTAGATAGGAAAATACTCAAACGGAAATTTGTGAATTATGTCTGCATGGTCAGGGTGTAGAAACACTATGCCGGCCTCGTACATTTGACCGACCGGACAAGCAGTTTTTTTTTGTCTCTTTGTTGCTCGTGGATAAGTAAGAAAAAGTTGCTTGACAATGTTTATTTATATATAATCTTATAATCATGCAAGTTCTCAACATTTATTCATCAAATAGAAACAATATTAAATAACAAGACGAAAACAATATGTTTTAAGTAAAACAACATCAATGATCAAGAAATAGACTGATTATAAAACAACAAAAATAAGTATGAGGACACAGTTTTCATTAATATTCTGTGATTTTTTCCATTTGATCTGGGATTGGCGATCAGGTTTATACCAACGATAAACCAGAAATGGTTATTATTAATTTTTATTAATTTTAAGCTCTCAAGAATGAAAACTAAATGACCAGGTAAATTGGATAACCATCTTTAAATAGGTTATCGCTTATAGGTTGACGGGCGTAAAAGAGGTGCCTCGTAAGAAATAAAATGGTTGAGCTTAAGAACCTAATTCTTTTGACAAGAAACGGAAATCAGAAGCAGCAAAGGACAAATACATACATGCATGTAGAGGATTTAAAAGTTATATAATAATGTTTTGATTTTGCTTAGTTTTCTTAGAAAATCTCAAATTTACAATTGTACAATAAACATGATCATGTGATGATAAAGGTTTTTGGTGGGAAAAGAGTGGGAGGTGCAAACAACAATTAAATAAATCATCATTTTGTTTGTTTCATCCGCGCTTCACTAGCTCTAAAACTTCGCACAGACTCACAGTGAAGAAAATATACATTGATATAAATCATAATATAATCTTGCAGTTTCATGTATTAGCTAGCATGGAGAAAAAAACATAGCAAACTTGGCCTCTAGTCTCTTTAGTTTAAATTGATTTTTGGTTGGTTTTAAGTCATTGGTGTTTACTCTACTTATCTTTTTAATAATCATTCTAACATTTATGTACACACAGTAATTCCATAGTATGGAACCTAGTATATAGTGCTAACAGTTCAAAGAGATCTATACACTTACAAAATGTATACTATATTATTGTTTATGAATTTGAACCAAAATTAATGTCTTCTGATCATGATGACAAGAAAATGCTTGTTTTGGCCCTTAATTACCAAACCACTAGGACAATAACAATACAGTAAAATACACGTTCTTCTTTACAAAATTAAATTCATTAAGAAATCAGAACAAGTAACTTTACTTCCGATCAAGTAAAATCTATACTTTCACTAGTCCGGGGACAAGTGATCACTGCAAATATTTCCACACCCCTGCAGGGATGATTGATATGATGATTTGTTGATGGAAAGAGACTTAATTAAGACATGTATCATACTATGACTCAGATTGGGTATTTTGGGGCATTTTCCGTGCTTTTAACTTTTTATTTTTACTTTATGATTGGACAAGGACTAGTATACTGCAACTTTCACATGTTCTAGGCAATATGAGTGACAGCAGTTGATATATCAAACCCTGACAAATTTATTTATTTTCCGTTCTTACACATTCCGCACCCTCCCCTCCTTTTCCTCCATGAGAAATATTTGCTTTCCACTAAACAGCTAAGTCTTAAATAAACACCTTCAACATAATGTGTTGGGAAAGGCACATGGATGTTGTTTGAATATATCCATCATAAACATCAAAATGCAAGAACATGAACAGTGCACCCTCACGTGGGATACACATATTTTATCAGTATGATTCAATATTTTATTGGAAAGAGAACAATGAGGCGTGATCAAAGTACCGACACTAATATGTTCAACAATAACATCTACTATAAATGAAATAAAGATCAATGTAACTACATGTACAACATATATGTATTGAGAATGGAAACAGGGAATGTGTCATTAAGAGACAATAACCTGACCAAAGAGCAAAACTGCCAAAGGACACCAAAGGGTCTTCAACACAGCGAGAAATTCCAGCACCCGGAGGCTGACTTCACCTGTCCTCTTAAAAATGTATACTATTTTAGTAAAATGGATGTCACACTAAACTCTGAAACATATAAATGAACCAACATTTAAAAACATACAAATCTGAACAAAGGCC
Organism: Mytilus coruscus; assembly: GCA_017311375.1. Taxonomy (NCBI): domain Eukaryota; kingdom Metazoa; phylum Mollusca; class Bivalvia; order Mytilida; family Mytilidae; genus Mytilus; species Mytilus coruscus. The sequence continues at coordinate 35,523 of JAASAO010000961.1, read as the reverse complement.
AGAGGTTTTGACTTGGGAGAGGTGCAAAATTTTGACTTGGATCCCAAACATGTGTTGTGAGGTCTCAACCTCCCCTCTTCCTCTATGTGTAAAAAAAAAAACCACACAGATGTCACAAATTAGGAAAAGAGCTAATTGTTGAACTGTTTATTTTTTTTTTTTTTTTTATATATATGCTAATGAATGCGTAAATGAAATATAAAGAAATAAATTTGGATGGTGTATGAAATTTCGCGTTATTCACTGCCGCTGCCCAGAGTATTAGTGTTCACACTATAACTACGGACAGAAATATATTTGTAAACACAGAAAACAAAGGAAGATAACTGTGTCCACGACGATATTCTTTATTTCAGTCAACACGGTCAAAACCTCTGTTATAATATCTGCATATCTGCAATGACCTTAGCCGTCTGTTTGTTCATTTGTTTAAAAAATGTTTTCGCCACACTTTTCTACGAAACTATGGAACAAAATTACTTCGAACTTTGTCATCAGCTTGACAGTGGTACATGTTGTTGTAACTTATAAACAACTTGATTATTTCTTGGCATTTATACCACATCTCCTTATTTATATAATTATGCCCAACATAGGGGCGTTATGTTTTCGGTCTGTGCGTTTGTTTGTTGGTACGTCCATCCGTCTGTCTGTTCTGCTTCAAATGAAAGTTTTGGTCAAGGTAGTTTTGATGAAGTTGGAAGTCCAATCAACTTGAAACTAAGTACACTTGTTCCTTATGATATGATCTTTCTAATTTGAATGCCAAATTAGAGTTTGTTTTGACCCCAGTTTCACGGTCCACTGAACAATGAAAATGACAGTGTGAGTTGGGCATCTGTGTTCTATGGACACATTCTTGTTTTTATATAAATCATGTTGTCAGAGTGAGTGAGAGGTGTTACGTCAGCATTTTCTAACTCTTGTTTATAAATGGAAATCTAATTTCTTAATTTGCTGCAATTATTATTACAATTTGCCATACATATAAACATATACTAAAATTAGATGTTTTTGTAATTGCAGTGTAATTTTAATATTTACAAGTACAATACGATGGGCTTATAGGACAGAATTCAAAGAGAATTATTTCTAAGGAAAGAGTCCTTAACATTCATCGACAGGCAATAAATATTTGGCTAACAGAAAACTCTGAATTGACATCAAAAGCTCTATGTGAAAAGCTGGAAGATATATTTCAACTACAGGTCACTACTTCTTACATGTGTAAACTAAGAAAACAGAATGGAAGGACAACAATGAGAATACAGTACTGCCAGTTGATATCACATAAAACAAACTCAAAAGGAAACATTGGTGTTTGAGAGCTCTTCATATGAGTTACAGTTTTCTGATGTCATTTTGTTGACGAGACTACTGTTGAGTTGTCATCTACTGGCAGGATATATTTTTAAGACAGAATCACAAATGCAGTATATATCTGCTAAGAGACCAAAGCCAAAACATTCATACAAGGTGAATTGGTTTCAAATTGTTCAATAAAATGATAAGATATGCCAGTCAGGGGACTTTAACTTAAATAAGTGATTTAAAATCACAAATTCAAGTAACATTGCGTCTAAAATGTAGGAAGTAAGAGTTGTCTTTCTTTAATAATCACCTATTTCAGTGGTACAAATAAATCACTTGACTAAGTGATTGAATTTTATTGTAGCTTTAAATATAGAAAACTAATGATCCAGGGACTAAATATGTTGCTAAAATTATCAGAACCAACATCTGTGTTGATAGGATGACCGGTCATGTCAGGTGATGACCATATCCATATCACAAAGAGAAGGCTGGGATTGAGTTCGAGGTAATTGCCCCAAACATGCATGAATCAGGGGCAAAAGGGCCAGAAACAAGCATTTTGTAGTTTCAGACAATAACTTGTGTCTAAGTGTATGGATCTCTTTAAAATTGTACTACAAGGTTCCATACTACAAAGAGAAGCCTGGGATTGAGTTTGGGGTAATTGCTCTAGGGGGTCAAATTTTTTTGGGGTGGGAATTTTTTCCCAAATTTATTAAGGGTTCATAATCAATTTTTTCAAAATTTTTCAAATTTCAAATTTTTGAAAAGTTTCTAGAAGAAATCTTTAATTGCACAGTATTGCGCAATATATTTTTAAGATCTTTGACCACATTTTTTGTGTCAGAAACCTATATTATGTAGAAATTTGATCACAATCAAAATTCAGACAGTATCAAGCTTCAATATTGTGTCAAAATTTGCCTCAACTGTTCACCGTTCGACTGCTGCGGTCGTATCAGGCTGCGCTCAGCGAAGCATTTTATTGTTGTTAGAGAAATGGGATGGATAAATACCCTGCCGTGTCCTGCTTGTGTATTTTTTTTTTTTTTTTTTTTTTATGTTTTCTGCATTGTATGATCTGACGAGTCGATCCTTTGTCAACTGATTATTATAGTTTGTTCTTATGTTGTGCAGTTACATCATTATCCTAAGTTAGGGAATGGTTGAGCGCTCTCAAACATTTTAAACCCCACCACATTCTTTATGTGCCTGTCCCAAGTCAGGAGCCTACATGTAGCTCAGTGGTTTTGCTAGTTCATCAGTCTGTCATATTTTTTTCGTGTAACAATTTGTTATAAATTAGGCCTTTAGCAATGTTTAGTTTTCTCAATTGAATTGTTTCATATTTGTCATGCCTCGACCTTTTAAAGCTGACCATACCATGCATACAGTATATGGGATTTTATGTTTTTAAAAGACCATTTGTACAGTTGCCTATAATTGCTGTAACAGACCCAGTCATGTCTATTTAAAATACAGAAATAAATGTGACAAATATATTGATGCTTCTGTTCTTGATATATCAGGTGCATGTTTGGGGTGGAATATCCTATAGAGGAGCAACTGATATCTACATCTTTAGTGGGATGATGGACTCTTTGGGATATCAACGCATCTTAGACCAGAACTTTCTCCTATTACTACTACCAGATTCCCTTATGGATATAGGTTATATCAGGTGTGTACCTGTTTTATTTGTATTGTAACATAATCCATTGTAACATGGTCTTTAGAAACAAGTATTTAACAAATGTATATATAAGTTTGAAAAGGCAACCTCTCATCCCCTATTTTTACTGCTCAAGATGATGATGATGATGATGATGATGATGATGATGATGATGATGATGATGATGGTGATGATGGTGATGATGATGATGATGATGATGATGATGATGATGATGATGATGATGGATTGCTATTCTACCTTTTGTGGCAATTTAATTGCAAGTTGAGGAAGAGAATGTGATAAGAATATAAGCACTGCCTTGTAGTAGACAGACATAATCAGATACACTGATTTTGATTTTAACATGCTAGTTCATAAAGTTTATTATGTCTATGATACAGTCAACAGAAAGATATGTCACACTATGTGTACTACATAGCTACCGAGACACCTTATTCTGACTATGAGCTGAGCAGTGTTTAATGCCACATGTTTAGCTGAGAGACCCCTGTAGTTTATAAAACTGATAAAGCATTTGGTGTAAATGTCTTTGTGAGTCCTTTAATTTATAACTTGTCTTGGACACTTAATGAGTTTCATTTGATTGACTATTTCACATTGACATGTGATTGTTGAAGACAGTATGATGCCAAATAGAAGTCCTATATCATATACAATCTTATTTGAAAGTGTTGTTTGTCTGTGGTGTTTTTATGTATACTAAACATCCTAATTGCCAGTGTTTCTGACCAATGTTTGTAGCTCTCTGCAGGTACTGAGGTTGCCTGGAAAACAAAACAACAACTGCCTATCACGGTAAAACAAAGGGTGCTTAAAGTGGTTTTAACATGCTTAAGGCCAGGAACATACCAACCTAAAATACTATTAAAAATTTAAACATTTGTACAGACATATAGGTTAATGGCATTTTTATGTGTATTTTTATGATTCCTTTGAGCATATTAGCATGGCCACATCTCATTAATGACATATCCATGCTATCTGATTTTAGTCAAAATATTTATTTCCACTTAGCTTTTTGTGGCTTATGGAAATACCGACAAATGACCCTACATACAGCAGTGCCAGATTAAATGTTTATTTTGTTTTGATGACGTACTCATTGCTTTTGTAAAACTGTCATCAAAGATAAAAGAATCATTTTATGATACAAAAATACAAGACAAGACTAAGTCAACTATTTTTATCAAAGGTAAATAATTACAAATAATCTGTTTATATATACATTTCTAGATCTGTTAAACAAAAATATACACTTATATACACATAAATATCATTCTATACATCAAATTACAGTCTTTAATCTGTACCTTGGGATTTTTTCAGGACAATGATAGTAAACACAAAAGTAAGAGTACAAAGCAGTGGATGTCCAACAAGAACATGTTAGATAATGTAATGGAAACACCTGCTTCCTCACCAGATTTGAATTCAATTGAAAATTTGTGGTCAACTTTAAAACAATATCTTCAAAGTAAAGTGAAGCCAAAGACAAAAGAAACATTGATATCTGGTATCAGACAGTTTTGGGAAGCTCTGACCGTAGAGCAATGTATAAAATATATAGACCACATTCATAAAGTTATTCCAGTGGTAATTTTAAATGATGGTGCTCCTTCTGGATACTGAAGAGGACTTGTTTACTGGATTACTTTATAGATTTATGAAAAGTGCTAGAATATATTATCATTGACTTGTTTCATTGTGAAAAAAATTCCCTCTTTATAATGTTTATAAGTTTGTAGTTGAGTTCGGTGTGTTTTATTTCTATTCAAGGTTACAGTTGTGACTTGAAATAAAAGGAATATGAAATAAACTTTTACATACAACATTAAAAATGTATTTTTAATTTATATAAGTAATAAGATAAAAAAAAAGTACTAGAATTTCATCACGCCTGAATCACATTAATTGATATTTTTAATTGAATGCTATTAGTTTAAAAAAATCATCCCACCAGAAAATTGTTAAATATTATGTTTAACTGAACGTTCTTTTTAATATAATATTTAATATTCTTTTCAAAATTATCAGATTATTCCTGAAGGAGTTATTGCTCAATTTTTTACTTTAATAAAATATTTATCTTGTTTCAAAATTGTAGAATTTAATTTGATATTGAATCTTTATTTTGCACTTCCAGATACGATTAATGAGCAAACGAAGGTAAAACTTGTATGAAGGATTGGCATTTTCTTTTAGTTGAAAATTTCAGATAAGCCAAACTTTAACTTCTATTTCTAAACTTGTCACGATTGTACTTATTTATATATATACTTAATCCTCTTCGTTCTTTGATGCACATAAGGACGACACTAGCTCTCTCCATACTCTGTCATGTGCTTTCTTTTATACTTCTCGCCATGACATCCCAATCTCCTTCATCTCACTTTCCACTGTTCTTCTCCATGTTTCTTTTGGTCTTCCCTTTTCCTCTTGCCAGTTGGAGTCCATCTCAGTGACACTTTAGCGATGTTTGCTGGTTCCTTCCTTAAGACATGGCCTATCCATTTCCATCTTCTTGTTTTTATTTCATCTCTTATGTCTCTTTGTGCTGTCAGTTTGAATAGTTCCTGATTGGTTATTTTGTTGGGCCAAAAGATTTTACATATTCTTCTCAAGCAGGTATTGTGGAATGCAACCAGTTTGTTGAAGTCCACTTGTATAATTCTCCAACACTCTGAGCCATAAAGCAGTACAGATTTGACATTGCTGTTGTAAATTTTAAGTTTTGTGTTTCTGGCAAGGGATGACGATTTCCAGATTGGTCTGAGTTGACAGAAGGATGTTCTAGCTTTACTCAGTCTTGCTTTGATGTCTTTGGTGGTCCCATTATCACTGCTTATTACACTGCCTAGGTATGTAAAGTCTTCTATTTCCTCGATGGTTAAGGATTCAATCTTTATTGGAATTTTATTTGATTGGTCATTGATTGACATGAAAGAGGGACGAAAGATGCCAGAGGGACAGTCAAACTCATAGATCGAAAACACACTGACAACGCCATGGCCAAAAATAAAAGACAAACAGACAAATAATAGTACAGATGACACAACATAGAAAACAAAAGACTAAGCAACACGAACCCCACCAAAACTGGGGTGATCTCAGGTGCTCCGGAAGGGTAAGCAGATCCTGCTCCACATGTGGCACCCGTCGTGTTGCTTATGTTATTTCGTTTTCTCGATGTTTATTTTGAGCCCAAGTTTGTTTGACATAGTATTCCGTCTTGTAGTTTTCTTTTGCATTTGTGTTCTGTTGCTGGATAGTAAGCAAATGTCATCTGCAAAGTCTAAATCTTCAAGAAAGGAGTTGAGTGTCCATTTTATTCCAGTGTTTCCATTTCCTAAGAATGATCTCATTCACCAGTCAACAACTATTAAGAAGAGAAGAGGAGAGATTACGCATCCTTGTCTGACGCCTGTATCCACTGAGAACCAATTAGAAAGCTGTCCATTGTGTAATACACTACTAATTGTACTAAATGATAAATGATATGATTTTAAATATATATTGTACATTCAGCACTGTTTTTGTCTTTTCAAATTCCTAATGCCTGTATTGATGCCTGTAACTGCATTTGGAAGTTTAGTATGACCATAGACATCAATGACTGCATGTTCAATGGCGCGTCTTCTTCTTGGTGACAAACCCAATTTTCCACGTGTCCCTCGAACGGTCTTTCCAATAATGTCCTCGGAGGAAAGAGTTTTATGGCAATGTACCATGCAAAGTTTGTATCTGTTCTTGTTTGCTGAATAAAAAGTGTTCAAAGGTTGGTGAAAATTACAACTGCTTTCAACCATGTGTTGCTGGGATGTACTTGTTACTGGTGCTATAGTCAGTGGTTGAGCCAAATAACAAGCAGAAGGAATGACTAACTGCCCAGATTGTTGAGACCCACTGCTTGAACTGGAGGTCATTGGCCGATTTACATTTAAGTTGAGTTCGGATTCAACAACATGGCTACTTAAGAAATGGCTGTTAGCAATTGTTGAAGCATTATCTTTAGACGATTAGACCATGTCTACAACGGGCAACACATCTGCATATTCATCTTGTGGTGGTTTCCATTGCCTTGTCGCTGGCAAGATTTTTCTTTCTAATTGACTCAGCTGATGATGTTAACGAATCTTTGATATCAGACAAAACTTGTGTAGGTCTGATGTTTCAGACAAAACTGTATCGTTATCAGAAATACTTTGTATTGATGGTGTAGGTTCGAAAAGATCAGACTGATTAAGAGAAATATCTTTGAAAGTTTGGTTATCGTTTAAAATGAATTCTGGAAATGTGTCTTTAGAAACACTTTCATTAGAAGAATTGACTTCTTTTTCCCACCAATATCCTGCCTTAACTGTCGGAGCATTTCGTCATTGCTTTTACATAATTTAAAATTGATGTTATGGAGTCGACTAAGAAGGTTGTCAACTGAGGACCTAAGATTGTATCTTTGGATTTAAAGACGTTGGTAGTGGTACATTTAGTCTCATTTTCTAATGGATCTTCTTGTGCGACATTGTTTTTTTCATTTTGTTTGGCATATTTTCTCCTCTTGCGTGACATTATTTTCCCTTGTATTCCATTATTTTCCTCCACTTCTCTTGTAGTTTGTATCCCTACTTTTGCAATGATATTATTTTGTTCAGTCTTCTAGTGGTGTTTCCACTACAATGGGTGATGTTGCATTAGTAGCATTGATTCTAGTTTCTTCAGATTGGGCATCACCTTTCGTCGTTGGAAGATCTTGTAAAGTTGGTGAATGCGTCTTTCTGGTGTAATCCTTTAATTCAGCGTCAGTTGAAGCTATTTTTACTGTTCGTGTCTGTGTAGATACAGAGGCCATGTCTTTATTTAAACTAAATGTTCTTATAAATGTGTCGATTGAAGAATGGTCTTAACTGTTATCTTCTAAAATGATAACCGGTTGTGTCTGTATTGAAAATGTTGATTTATTTCTGGAAAAGGTCTCTACTTGCTGACATATAATTTCTCTCTCATCGTCTTTCAGATGGTCTGTGAAAAAGGTTTTCTATTTGCCTGGCCTATTTCATCTGTATAATCACCGAACCCCTCATAGTGAATGGTTAAGACTCTACCACTAGCACCCTGTAATAAATAATAAAAAATTAATATGGATTGGTTGGTGTTTTAAGACACGTTTTGCTGTTTGGCGGCGACCAGTTTTACTGGTGTGGGGTAGTTTGAGTGCCCGGAGAGAACCACCGACAGTCGGCATGAAAACTGTCAAATCTTTGTCATATAAGATTGTAGTCGAGTGGACAATTTCTTTGGTGTTTACTTGATTTCGTTAATTTGACAAACATCACACACGTTTTAATGTTTTTATATTTTGTTGAATACTCAAAATAAATCCACATATACCCACAAAATCGATAAATAGTGGTTCCCAAAAATAACGATGAAACATATATATGTATGCATACGCTAAGTCTTTCTTAAATTTATCTTTGATGGCATCTCTTTACTTTATTCATAGCTTTTCGTCCAAAAGCGACGTACAGATTTACGAAGTGCACATACATTTGTCTATTGTTGAAGTCGTATGTTGACATCTGAGTGTGTCTTTTGTTTTGAGTTGCTGTCTAATTGACCCCAATCGAACATCTCAATCTATTCATACATGATGACACGCAATGAAAATATTTCTTAAATCAATTATTTGACCTTGGGGACAAAGGATAAAATCTATCAATGGTACATATGTGATGTTTCAAATACACAAAGGATAAAAAAAAACAATGACTCTGACAATAGAATGGATCAATAAGCTTACTATATCTATTAAAAGATTATAACAATGTTTAGTATATATATGGTGATTAAACTAAAAGTAGTATCAAAATAATAAGACCTCAATTAAACTGATTAAAAGATTATGTCTTCATCATATGAATATCAAGCACAATCCCTCCAGTTAGGGTTTAGTATCATACCATCATAAAATATATGAGAAGAACATACCCGTATTATGCCAACAACTGGTTTTAGAATAAATGTGTTTATTTCCGATGCAAAGACCCTATAAGTGAATCAATATTAAAGCCAAAATATGCCATCTTTAATGACCTGACAACAGTATCGTAACTATATCCCTTCTTAATAAGTCTGTTTAAAGGTTTTGTTAGCTTTTGAGGTGAATGCCGACATTTTTGTGCTTTGTAAAGAATATTACCATAAAAGATTGGATGTGAAATACCTGAACGTATAAGATGTCTGCATGTTGATTTATATTTACGAATGATGTCCTTGTACCGATGATAAAATTTAGTAAATGTTTTGACTAGTTTGTGATATCGAAAACCCTGGTGTAATAATTTTTCAGTAATACATAGATTTCTTTCGCTAAAATCTAATACGTTGTTACATACACGAGCGAATCGTACAAGTTGAGATATATAACACCATAAGATGGTGACAAGGGAACGTCACCATCTAAAAATGGATAATTAACAATAGGAAATGAAAAATCATCTCTTTTATCATAAATTTTGGTATTAAGCTTCCCGTTAATGATATAGATATCAAGATCCAGGAAAGGGCAGTGTTCATTGTTAGTATTAGCTTTATTTAAAGTTAGTTCAACAGGATAAATCTCTAGTGTACATACTGAAGTCGTTATTATTGAAAGCTAACACTACAAACCAGTAGAAGTTTGAAATGGCCTATATCTGTACTCGACTGTATTGATTTTTACTCGACCAGTCTGAATTGGTCTGAAATTTACTTAATAATAATCGACTGTAGTCTGAACCATATTTAACAGTCTGAACTTGTACTCGACCTTTACTCGATCAGTACTTAACCATTTTATACGCGTTTGAACCATGCTCGACCTAGTCTGAACCATGCTCGGCCTAGTCTGAACCATACTCGACCTAGTCTGAACCATACTCGACCTAGTCTGAACCATACTCGACAAAGTCTTAGTCAACCTAGACCTATTGTTTGTATCTACCTATTGTATTTCATCAATTTAGGAACTGTTTTTAACAACAGCTATTTCCCCTGGCTAGAAATTTGAACAACAATTTGAAATTAAAATGTATTCAATATAGCATTGACACCAAAATTTTAAAATAAACATAATATAACTTCAACACCATATTCATCATCAATTACATATATATATCACCTTTAAAATAAAAATAAAACAAATTGATCAAATAATCTCAAAACTGAATTAAGACTAATATTTTTAATGTTATTCAAAATTCTCTGAATGTGTCAGATATATTTTATGGTTACTGGTCAATTTTCACCATTCACTTCAGCCTAGTATAGATTGATGATGTCAGTTGAGTTAAGTTAATAATGCAGTTAACATTTTTTTATTAAAATATACATAAAATAGTATATAAAGCAACTTAATAAATTTAAAAATGACATCTTTGTTTTGTTAAACCAAGAATTTAATATAATCATGATAATAGAACTTCCATAGCAATCCTTGATAATCTTTTAAAAAATGGAAATGTGCTCCAAAGTTACAGTAAAATTTATTTCAATTAAATTTAAATAATTTTGTCAAAATTAAAGACATGGCATACAAGAAACACTTTAATAAGGTTTAATTACCCCAGTACATGTGAGTTTTACAGGTAAAAGAAAGCACAATTTTTTAAACTTGTGTATTACTTATCTAGTGAATTCAAAAGGCCCTGGGATTTAAGTTAAACAGGATGTTGCAATTTTGAATGACTTTTATTTAGAATTTTATGCTCTCTGACCAGGTGTGATCTTTTAATGAGTTTGCCCCAAGCAGGAGGTATTACTTTATACTTCACCACTAATCAAATAATAAGATTTTATTAATCTCTTTTCATTTTTATCCTTTTGATATACATTATGTATAATATGTTCCAAATTATAATAATAGATATATTTCTAATATAAGGTTAAAGAATTTAAGTGATTTTGTTGGCTGTTGTTACCGCATTAAAAGATAATTATATAACTATTGTATGTAACCATGAAACCTATGTAGTTTTTATTTAGGAATTTAGGAAAATTAAGTTTAAACAAAACACACATGCCAAACAAGAAGCACCCAAATAAGGTTTAATTACTCTCAGTATAGGTGTGGTTTTAGGTAAAGAAAATCTTTTTCTACAAAACTCTAAAACTTTAAAATTAATATAATTAAATTCTTATATAAGATAATTTGATTAAACTATCTCTATTTGATAAATCTGAGAATCATGTAAGGATGTTAAATCTGTTTATATATATATCTTTATTTTATTGTGGCTGTTGTCATGTCTGTTAAAAAGAAATTTATTTTAACAGTAAAAATTTTTTTAAAAAGTAGAGGTTATTTGGTCAAGTATGGTTCAGACTGGTCGAGTATTGTTCAGACCTTTGGTCGAGTATGGTTTAGACTGAAAAATAGGTCGAGTACAGGTCGAGAATGGGTTAAGACTGTTTCAGACTATTTTCAATGGCAAAGATAAGGGTCAAGTACAAATCAGTACAGTCGAGTATGGTTAAGACTGGGGTCGAGTAATGTCGAGTAAAATTCAGACCAATTCAGACTGGTCGAGTAAAATCAGTACAGTCGAATACAGATATAGCCCATAGCAGACTTTTATTGGTTTGTTGTGTAATATATCATCCAAATATCTAAAAGTATTATTAAATTTTGTATCAGATGTTGTTTCGATGGGTATTTGCTGATTTTAATCACAAATTGAAACTCATAACAATACAGAAACAGGTCCGCAATGAGTGGTGCACAGTTAGTCCCCATTGGAATTTCGATTACTTGACGATATACGGAATCTCCAAAGCGAACAAAAATGTTATCTAGTAAAATTCAAGGGCAGTTATAGTATCAAAGCATGTCCGATTGACATAGTTCTTTTGCTTGTTGTTACTAAAAATGACCTAAAAGAGTTTGAACATATATATTCGCATTCTGACTTTTTAAATGCCCTTTTAATTAGGTGTGTGAATTTTTTCTTAATGAGATTATGAGGCAAAGTAGTATATAGAGCAGAAAAATCAAAACTTTGAACAGTTTGAAAATCACCAATATAAGCATGCAATTTATCAAGTACTTCCAACGAATTTTCGACACTCCAAAAGTAATTAATCACACTATTTTCAAAGGCCTTATTTGAACAATTTATTTCCAGGTTTTGATTGTACCAAGTGTACTAGTAAGTAAAATAGACAGTTTAGTAGTGGAACAATGGCTTGAAGACGAAATAAATCTATATTTGTAAGGTGTTTTGTGCAGCTTCGGAAGCCAGTACATAGTTGGAACTTTCTTTGTATTTGGAATGTTGGTGAATTCGTGATTTCCTTTTCAGAATCTCAATGTAAAATTTACGTCAAACAATAATGATATTATTAGCAGCTTTATCAGCCGGGACAAAAACAAATTCCTTGGCGAGTTCTTTTAGTTTATGTTTGATACGAGAAATAGGGTTATTGTGGTTGTTGTTAGCAGTAAAATGTTCTTTAAAATGTTGTATACGTATATCAACTATGTTCATTACTGAATTAAAAAGAGTCCAAAGATTTCTTGTCAGCCGTTTTTCTCGTTTTATCCATTTCAAGCAGTAAGTTCGGGGTGAGTCGTGGATGATATTACGACACTCATTCCAATTAATAATTGACGGGGGACGATATTTAGGTTCTTTACTGAGGAATGATTTCAACTCTCGGTCACAAACGATGTTAAGGTCTCCTGTTATACATGGGAACTGGGGCCATAAATATATTCGGAATTACTGCAATTACATGACGTAGGTGTATTGTCATTGATACTACCTGCTTTTACTAGTTTAAATTTGTTGTTTAATTTTTATATACAATTATATAATGTTCTGTGTGGATTTATAATTTCATATGTTAGTCTTCTCTCACTTCTCTTACTAACCTGAATATCTTCATCTGGCCACACATTTATGAAACCTCAATTTTCTGCAACTTCAGTCTTTGTCTGCGTTTTTCCTCCTTTTGAATAGCAATAGCCCTGTGAGTCTTTATCCATTCTTTCTGAGCTGTCTTAAGCTTGTCCACAGAGACAAAAATAAAGCAACATAATTTATAAATATTTGTACTCAGTTCCTTCTGGTAGCTGAAAACTAGTAACACATCTATAATAATAACGCAAACAATGTCGGATATTCAATTTTACTTCAAAGTTACAAATGACTAAATCATCAACAATTTCTACAATGTATACAGTCTCAAAAGAGGGACTCAAGTTTTAGCACCTGTATGAATAATCAGTGCAATGGCATTCTTTCACGTGCAAACTCCAAGAAAAATGAATAAAAAATTACACATACCTGAGAAATCTATAATTTCCCTAGTAACCTCTGTTTTCCAACCACAATATTAACTTTTGCTGCTATGGTAATTTTATGACTCGGGTATAATTTACTTGTAGATAGGATAGTGGTGCTTCCATCAGTATCCAGCAACATCAAAGCAAATGAAGCCATTTCTGTAATAATATGATAATTTGGTTAGCCTATAAAAGAGATAAATATATATTATTGGCTGTATAAACATTTTTTATTGATTAGAAGCAGTTAAGGCTCAAAACGACTGCATACAATCTCTTTGGAGCACTATCTTTTGTAAAATAAGATACTGATACTAATAACTATAATAGTTAAATACAAAACCAAAATGAAATTATGCATGTCAAAGAATTGATGTTCATGCCCATCTCATGTATTTTGTTGCTTCTGCTGAAATATTTAGAATAAATTGTCAAGGATGTATAATAAACTGTGGACACTTGTCTATATCTTAAGGTCAAATTTGACGTATAGATTACTTGTTTAACGTTAATTGTTGGCTTGCTGTCTCTGCATGGAATGTTACACAGTATATCTTCACATATTTATTTAGTAGGTAGCAATGTAATATTTGACACTCGATGTTCAGATGACACCGTTAATGATGATGATGAATTCGTATTTGATGTCCAGTGGCAAATATATATGTATATCAACGCGAGAAAAGGTTAATGGGTTATAAATATGACTTCCACTTCTAAATAAGAGCCCTGGCGGGTTCACAGGATAACAGTCCACAGAAAGTCATACTTTTTATTATTTATGATCAAACCCATGATTCTAAACTAATTAAATACAAGCAAGTTACCACGATCACAATGAGGCAGTCGCCAATTAATCACACTCAGTCTGATAACTCCTAACATTATAACGCAAACATATTACGAAAATTATCTGAAAACACATTTAAACTTATATATTTGCCTACTATACTGTATAGGTTCTTATACATTTTGCGAGGTTTTCGTTAATTGCGGAGATATGTGTAGCAAATAAAACCTCGTATTTTATATTCTAATTGCACAATTATGTGCGGTATTTTTCTAATTATAATAACTAATCTCAAATGTATGTCCATTGTTCAATACATACTTCAGACTACAGTATATTTTTCTGATTAAGATTTCAGTGGTATGATAAAATAAAAAAATCGAATTCTCTTTACTGTGTTTTTTTTTTTTTTTTTTTTTTTTTTTTTTTTTTTATCTCATGAACTTATCTAGCTCTTCCCATACGATTTATCATTGAAAACGTTTTATCATATTAAGCTCTATCCTGAAATGTATATGACAGGAAAGCACAAAAGTGTAAAGAACGTGAAAGAAAAATCTATGAAAGTGTCTAAAATGAGGAGGGTAATAATTAAAGATTGGACAACGAAAAGTCAACAGGAATAATGATGGTCACGGGCTCAGGGCTGAAAAGACCGTCTATTATAATTAAATGATGAGAAACTTTGTTAAAACTTTTGGTTCGCAGTATAGTCATAAAAACTTGTTAAGACATGGAAGTATTATATTTTACTTCCATATTGAGATTTAGTGTATTTACAGGTTCATTGATTTTTAAGTAAAAGGGTGTTTAAAAATATCACTATTTTAAAGTGTATTATACACATGGCTAAAAGGATATGCCGAGTTGCAGCTATATGGTTGTCTAACTAATTTACAATAAAACGAATGTAGAAAATTGCAGTATGATAGTTTGTATATTCTTCTTTCTGTTTTAAATCAAGTAAATGCTAAATGAAATGTATCTACGATTGCTTAAAACATTGGGACAATATTTCAGTAAGTCTGTTTTTCATTTAATTAAACAAGCTAGATCTATTTAGTTTATTTATTTATTTATTTTTAATTCAGTTACTGTTATCTTACTGTTATAGGAAAGCATTTTTTATATTTACATATCATACATATCATGCATATGAAACAAGTATATGAGCCTTGTGTTTGAGTTCAGTGGACTATAAATAATAACATATTTCTATAAGGCAAAATTACTTAACATGGCTATATCAACATTTTATTGCATCAATTGTGTACTAATAAAAGTGGTGACAACGTTTTCGAGTTTAGAATACATTTTTGAATCAATCCAAATAACTAGCGGGCGAAGTCTGCAGGACATCTTTAAAACTTGCCAGACATTTCACATTTATCTTAAACAGATAATTATTCTACCGCCAACCATGCATCTAAAATTTCTTTTATCAAATGGAACTTTTATTTGTGTTATTTTAGCAAATGAGACTGTAAAATTTTGTTCAGTAATATATGATTCAGTATTTTTATTTCCTTAATTTAAAATGTTTTAGCTCTCAGCTAATCTGACAATAACAGTTTAGTTATTACGTGATACCCGTTAAGAGAACGGTAAACGGAAAAAAGTCACAGGAAAAAAGTCACGGGAAAAAGTCACAAAGTCCCTGGGAAATAAAGTCACAGGAAAAAAGCCACAAGAAAAATCACAGGAAAAATAGCCACAAGAAAAATCACAGGAAAAATAGCCACAAGAAAAAAGTCACAAGAGAAATATTCACAGGAAGCTGACTATGCGGTATGGGCTTTTCTCACTGTTGAAGGCCGTACGGTGACCTATAGTTGTTAATTTCTGTGTCATTTGGTCTCTTATGGAGAGTTGTCTCCTTGGCAATCATATCACATCTTCTTTTTATATATGTGTTGTGTATGTTGTGTAAAAAAATAGCATAAAACCAGTAAAAGTTGTTGATTTATTAACTTAGTTTCTTTTCTGTTACTCAAACAATACGAAAACCTTTAATAAAAACTGTTACCGCAATTTGACGCTTGACATTAATTTGAATAAGCATAGCATACCTATAGATACATGTATGTACATGTTTTTGGGTTAAAATTATAGCTTATAGCTTCTAAAACTTATGATCTTTTAACAAATTTCCATCAACTAGAAATTGGTATTCAGCCCTAAACGTTGCCGATTAAAGCATTTTAGAAAACCATAAATAGCAAGTTGTTTCAGCTTTGTCTTTAAATTTGCAATAAAAAGTACCTACAAATATTGAATCAAAACTCTTTTGAAACAAAGGAATTGGTCCAAATATATATAAAGAATGATTTTCCTTTCCTAATCAATTGTACTCATGACTTACAGTAATGTGAAATTTTATAGCAAATCATCTCAAATATTGTACTTTAGTGTCAGTAAGGACATATTTAGTGTAAAGTGCAAAGTCCTAAACAGTTAGAGTCTTGAATTTTCGTTAATTCATATATCATATTATATAAGTAATATTAATATTAAACCAATATAAAAAAACAAACTTCGCAATGATAGCTAAGAAAAGAATATTCAATAAATATTATACAAAATGCTTTGTCACAAATTCGTGTAAAACCATAGACATATACTACAGTTGTATTTTATCGACTGGTCATTGTTTGTAACTTATGGTAGCAAATAGTTTATACGTATTGAGGACGAGAAAACGAATACAAAAGCTATGTTTCACAAGAAACAACTACCCAACAGAGACAAAATGACATATAGATGTTAGTTATTGTAGGTCACCGTCTCGAAATCCTATGCGCGTTTAAATCCCGCGATAATTAACTATATCATACGTGATAGGGGTACATCAAAATGACTCTTATATTTAGCAACACAATAATAAATCAACCGATAATACACACACTCTCTCTCTCGTGGTGTATGCTGGAGATTATTTTATGTTAAGGTAACACGATACCGAATGACGTTACTCCACGAGTTATCGTTCCTGACGTTATCGTTCATACATACCAGTCAATGCAGCAGGGTCTGTAATCACAAAGTGATTAACTAATAAAAATCCTTTTATTTTTGGTTACTATGTGACATTTTTAACGGGAACTTTTCCTAGATGCAGATTGCCGATAGATTTGATGCAATACGTAACGGTTATTTGACATTGATTGCTTTATCGTTTTCCGGCAATTCTTCTGCATACGTTGAAACTCATACAGAACATAGTTTGTTAGCATGGAATGAAAAAGAAAATGGTTTTACTTGGTTATTTTGCCGAATAACTTTCCCTGTGTCCCAAGTGTAAACAGTCTCTGAAATTCATTGGTCTGTACAGAGTAAATCCGATATAGTTTCAGAAACATTTTAAAGATAAAATGCTAGCTTTGTAATCGTATAAACCAGGTCTACACAGGACAGCAACATCGGAATGAGGCCTGAGAAAGTTAACGAAGGCGCAGGAATACATGTGCACTTGATTAGGCAGGGAAAAAATGAAATAATTCAGGTCCCGTCACAGTCTGGTTAAAGCCAGCCCCAGTATCCACTTGTGTCTACAAACTTCGGGGTATATATATATGTACATTGTCGAAAATATAAAATTTATTTGTACGAGCATTAGAAACATGACGGAAAGCGAGGCTCGCCGAGCTTTCCACTTGTTTCGTAGTGAGTACAAATACATTTTATATTTCCGACAATGTATATATAAGTCGCCAAAACGGAGTTTTGGAGACTTTATGTTTTTGTCCCGTTTCTTATTATTAAGTCGCCAAAACGGAGTTTTGGAGACTTATTGTTTTTGTCCCGTTTCTTATTATTAAGTCGCCAAAACGGAGTTTTGGAGACTTATTGTTTTTGTCCCGTTTCTTATTATTATTATTATTATTATTATTCTTATTCTTCTTTTTCTAAACCCTTAAACTGTCCTACCATTTTCTTGGAAGCTATAGAGGATGGAAACTTTATATTTTTTCTGGGTATGGGTCTGCATCATGGGGGTTGCAGAACCCAATGTTCATGATACCAGGGTGTCATCTTGGCATAATTAGGGGCTCAAAGATGGGTGGGGTCAAATTTATTTTACATTTCTTAAATTTGCTACTGTATGTAGAGTAGATGGAATTATGATTACTTTTATGAATATTAAGAGACACATGTCTGCTTCAACATGGAACTTTTTATTTCAGTAGGGGTCTCCTTGGCATAATTTGAGTGGGGTGAATTTTCATGGAACATTCTAGAACAATAGTCATGTGATTAGTCATGTGATAGTGTTGAATTATTCCTATGTACTTTTATGTTATATAATGATAGATTATTACAGGTAGCACCATATGTAGCTGTAATTCGACTTTGGAATTTTTAAAATGGCCGCCGTTACCATGGAAACTGCAAAAATGTGAAAATTTTTAAAAATGTGAAAATTTAATGAAATTTTACAGATATGTTAACGAGTGTATGTAGATTTGGAATTTGACTTTGAATTTCCAAAATGGCCGCCGTTGCCATGGAAACAACAAAAATGCGAAAATCTAGATTTGGTCCAATCTTTATGAAAGTTGACAGTAATGTTACCTGTCATGTTTAGATGTGCCATCCGACTTTGGAATTTTCAAAATGGCTGCCGTTACCATGGAAACTGCAAAATGTCAAAAATTCAAAATGCTTCAAACTTAATGAAACTTTACACAAATGTTGACTGTCTTATGTAGATGTGGCATTTGACTTTGAATTTCCAAAATGGCCACCGTAACCATGGAAACACGAATGCCTAAATTTAAAAATTGGTCCAATTTTTATGAAACTTGTAAGTAATGTGACCTGTCATGTGTAGATGTGTTATCCGACTATGAAATTTCAAAATGGCTGCCGTTACCATGGAAACAGCAGAACAATGGTTGGGGCCGTTTTATGACTTTTGTGTTAGCATCCTAACACAGGATTACTTGTTATTATTATTCTTATTCTTCTTTTCTAAACCCTTAAACTGTCCTACCATTTTCTTGGAAGCTATAGAGGATGGAAACTTTATATTTTTCTGGGTATGGGTCTGCATCATGGGGTTGCAGAACCCAATGTTCATGATACCAGGGTGTCATCTTGGCATAATTAGGGGCTCAAAGATGGGTGGGGTCAAATTTATTTTACATTTCTTAAATTTGCTACTGTATGTAGAGTAGATGGAATTATGATTACTTTTATGAATATTAAGAAACACATGTCTGCTTCAACATGGAACTTTTTTATTTCAGTAGGGGTCTCCTTTGCATAATTTGAGGGGTGAATTTTCATGGAACATTCTAGAACATCAGTGTTGCATTAATTCTAGAGACATAAAATGTTATATGATGGTATATTATAATGGGTAGCACCATATGCAACAGCAGTTTGACTTTGCAATTTCCAAAATGGCTGCCGTTACCATGGAAATAATGCAAAAAGGTCAAAATGCTTCAAAACCTTTAAGTAGCCTTTACTCTCTTAAAATGGTAGGTCAAATCCATTGAAACTTTGATGGTATGTTCCCTCCCATGTACCAATGTGGCATCTGTCATTACATTTTGGGAATGGTCTTTGTAACCATGGAAACCAGCCAAAATTTCAAAAATTTCAGAAATTTCAAAATGCCCCAAACTTGATAAAACTTCACTGAAATGTCAACTGAGATGTGCAGAGTTGCTATTTGTCTTTGAATTTTCAAAATGGCCGCCGTTGCCATGGAAACAACAAAAATACAAACATAAACTGACTATGCAGTATGGGCTTTGCTCATTGTTGAAGGCCGTACATTGACCTATAGTTGCTAATTTCTGTGTCATTTGGTCTCTTGCGGAGAGTTGTCTCATTGGCAATCATACCACATCTTCTTTTTATATATAAAACACCTCGTAAATTTGAGGCAAAATTCCGTTATCAAGAGTATGTGCATACGATCAAATACAAATCTGTACTGCAGAACATCTTCTAGAATATGCTAGAAGAAAAATATATAATTTAACGTGCTTCTATTCTATACAAAAGTCGTGCTGTGAAGAGAAAATCGCCACCGACAGAGAGAGAAACACTAAGAGTATATATTAGTGACATTTCTGTACTTGCATTACAGTACACATCCGTGAATTACACACCTGCTAAAATATACACATTAGCTGAAATCAATCGATGAACGTGTAATTTAATTGTACAAAATAAGATACAAGTATCGTGTGATACGCGAGCTATTAAAGAACAAAATGAACAGTTAGTATGGCGCTCCGTCAATATATACACATGTTGTCTGTCCAAGGTCCCCTCTAAAAAGAATATCAATGTGCTAAGTCCACGATAATATAACTTGCGCATCACGTGACGCCACGTTCTTCCTCGCGCGTGGGTCTATTTTTAGATTATAAAGAATTCCCAAACTATGTATAGAACTCAAACTTATTCTACGGGAAGAGAAAAAAAGGGGGGGGGGGGGGTATCAAAGACATGCCAATTCCAGCATGTATAATAGATGTGCCATTTGACTTTGGTACACTCAAAATAGTTGCTGCTACTGTGACAATGTCCAGTACAGGGTGACATCCTCTGCTATTGCTTGCAATAGCAAATCTAGTGTTAGAATAACTCAATCGCCATTCATTTTTTCAAATGTAAAAGGAGGAGGAGAGTATTTTTCTCAATCCTACGTGTAAAATTGTGCGTTAGATATTTGTCACTGAACAGCACAAAACGTATAGACAATGAATAAACCAATGTAAAATGTGCCAATTTAGGCTATACAAAGTATTTATCAATCAATCAAATCATGATTAAAGTGATCAGATCATGATAAGAGATCTATCAATCAAGTTTTGATATCAAAAAAGTAATTAATCAAGTGCAAAATTCGAAAAAAAACGTCCCCTCGCCATTTTACAAACTGTCAATCAGTCGATCAATCAATCAATCAAACGATCGATCAATCAATTTATTGGTCAATCATGATCACAAACCATCAATCAATCAATCCACATATCTTTTCCGTTGAATTTATGAAAGAAAATACCTTTACTTCGCTTTTGATCAATCAACATTTGCGTATTATTATGTCACCCGATCGACAATGTCGGGTGACATATTGCTTTTCCTCTGTTTCTTTTTCCGTATTATTATTATGTCACCCGATCGACAATGTCGGGTGACATATTGCTTTTCCTCTGTTTCTTTTTCCCTATTATTATTAAGTCGCCAAAACTTATTGTTTTTGTCCCGTTTCTTATTTTTATTAAGTCGCCAAAACGGAGTTTTGGAGACTTTTTGTTTTGTTATTATTATTATTATTATTATTATGTCACCCGATCGACAATGTCGGGTGACATATTGCTTTTCCTCTGTTTCTTTGTTATTATTATTCTTATTCTTCCAATGATTTTTGTCCGGCAGATTTTTGGAGCCAATGTAACCAATCTTAATGATAGTTAACTATAATGAGGAACACAAAATTTCGGGTTGCAGTAGGTCTTAAGAACATAAAATGGCTGCCGTTACCATGGAAACGGAACAAATGTGAAAAATCCAGTTTTTGGTTTTGATGAATTATTTGGATATGCTTAAACTTAGAATCATTATATTTTAATACAATGTAGGTGCCCACTATATACTGGTTTTGGATGATTTTGGAATTCATTGAACTACTGTGTTGCCATGGAAACTACACCAAAATTTCAAAAATATTAAAATGCTCTAAATTTAATGAAACTTCACAGTAACGATGAGCAACATTGGAAGATGTGCAATTTAGCATTGAATTTCGAAAATGTCTGCCGTTACCATGGAAACAATGCAAAACAGGTCAAAATGCTCCAAAACCTAAAAGTAGCATTTACTTTCTTAAAATGGTAGGTCAAATCAATTGAAACTTTTATGGTATGTTCCTCCCATGTACCAATGTGGTATCTGCCATTAAATTTTGGAAATTGTCTCTGTTACCATAGGAACCATCAAAATGTCAAAATTTCAAAAATTCAAAATGCTCCAAAATTTATGAAACTTAATATGATTGTTGACTCGCAAGTCTGGATGAGACTTTTGACTTTGAATTTCCAAATGGCCACCGTTGCCATGGAAACTGCAAAAATGTCAAAAATTTTCAAAATGCTTTGAACTTAATGAAACTTGATATTATTGTTAACTGGCAAGTATAGATGAGACTTTTGACTCTGAAATTTTCAAAATGGCTGCCGTTGCCATGGAAACGACAAAAATGTGAAAATTTTTAAAATGCTCTGAATGTACTGAAAATTTACAGGAGATGTTTAGCCATGCATTTATGTTCATTCACTGTTAAATTTTTTTGAAATGGCTGCCGCTTAGTGGCAATGGGGGAAGGGTGACATCCGCTATTGCTTGCAATGGCAAATCTAGTTATTATGTCACCCGATCGACAATGTCGGGTGACATATTGCTTTTCCTCCGTTTCTTTTTTTTATTATTATTATTCTTCCACCTAATTTTGTCCTGCAGTTTTCTCAGAGCCTAATGCACCAATCTTAATGGTTGTTCACTATAACAAGGAACCCTGACTTGCGAGTTGCAGTGCAACTTTGGCACTAAAAAATGGATGCCATCACCATGGAAACCAAAGAAAGGTGAAAAAATAAAATTTTAGAGTTTGGTGGATTATTTGGATATGCATAAACTTAGAATCATGATATTTTAATACAATGTAGGTGCCACCTATATACTGGTTTTGGATGATTTTGGCAATCACTGGAACTACTATGTTGCCATGGAAACTACACCAAAATTTCAAAATATCAAAATGCTCAAAATTTAATGAAACTTCACAGTAATGATGAGCAACATTGGTAGATGTGGAATTTGGCGTTGGAATTTCAAAAATGTCTGCCGTTACCATGGAAACAATGCAAAACAGGTCAAAATGATCCAAAACCTATAAGTGGCATTTACTTTCTTAAAATGGTAGGTCAAATTGATTGAAACTTTGATGGTATGTTCCTCCAATGTACCAATGTGGCATCTGTCATTAAAATTTTGGAATGGTCTCTGTTACCATGGAAACCAGCGAAAATGTCAAAATTTCAAAATGCTCCAAACTTTATAAAACTTAATATAAATGTTAACTGGCAAGTATAAATGAGACTTCTGGCTTTGAATTTCCAAAATGGCCGCCGTTGCCATGGTAGCAGCAAAATGTGTAAAATTTCAAAATGCTCCAAATGTTCTGAAAATTTACAGAAAGATTTAAAGCCATGAACATATGTGCATTCGAAATGGCCGCCTCTTAGAGGCAATAGGGGAAGGGTCATCCGCTATTGCTTGCAATGACAATCTAGTTAAGTCGCCAAAACGGAGTTTTGGAGACTTTATGTTTTGTCCCGTTTCTTATTATTATTATTATTATTATTATTATTATTATTATTAAGTCGCCAAAACGGAGTTTTGGAGACTTATTGTTTTTGTCCCGTTTCTTATTATTTATTATTATTATTATTATTATTATTATTCTTAACCCTAATTTGTCCGACCATTTTCTTCCAAGCCTTAAATGATGGAAACTTTATATTCGGTATGATGTTGGGGTAGTATCCCTAGGGTGCATTCACTATTTTTATTTCAAATGGGGTCAACTTGGCACTTTTGGGGGCCGGAACATGGGTGGGGTCATTTTCGACTATTGATTCGCTACTGGTAGAACCTTTAAGTTTTGTGTAATACAAGAGACCGATGTCCAGGTGTCCATTCCACATTTTTATTTCAGCCCGGGGTCATCTTGGCATTGTATTAGGGGTCAATTTTCATGGAACATTCTAGAAATATAGTCATGTGATTAGTCATGTGATAGTGTTGAATTATTCCTATGTACTTTTTATGTTATATAATGATAGATTATTAAAGGTAGCACCATATGTAGCTGTAATTCAACTTTGGAATTTTTAAAATGGCCGCCGTTACCATGGAAACTGCAAAATGTGAAATTTTTCAAAATGCTTCAAATTTAATGAAATTTTACAGAGATGTTAACGAGTATATGAAGATTTGGAATTTGACTTTGAATTTCCAAAATGGCCGCCGTTGCCATGGAAACAACAAAATGCGAAAAATCTAGATTTGGTCCAATCTTTATGAAACTTGACAGTAATGTGACCTGTCATGTGTAAATGTGCCATCCGACTTTGGAATTTTCAAAATGGCTGCCGTTACCATGGAAACTGCAAAATGTCAAAAATTCAAAATGCTTCAAACTTAATGAAACTTTACACAAATGTTGACTGTCTTATGTAGATGTGGCATTTGACTTTGGAATTTCCAAAATGACCACAGTAACCATGGAAACACGAATGGCTAAATTTGAAAATTGGTCCAATTTTTATGAAACTTGTAAGTAATGTGACCTGTCAGGTGTAGATGTGCTATCCGACTATGAAATTTCAAAATGGCTGCCGTTACCATGCAAACAGCAGAACAATGGTTGGGGCCGTTTTATGACTTTTGTGTTAGCATCCTAACACAGGATTACTTGTTATTATTATTCTTCTTAACCCTAATTTGTCCGACCATTTTCTTCCAAGCCTTAAATGATGGAAACTTTATATTTGGTATGATGTTGGGGTAGTATCCTAGGGTGCATTCGCTATTTTTATTTCAAATGGGGTCAACTTGGCACTTTTGGGGCCGGAAAATGGGTGGGGTCATTTTCAACTATTGATTCGTTACTGGTAGAACCTTTAAGTTTTGTGTAATACAAGAGACCGATGTCCAGGTGTCCATTCCACATTTTTATTTCAGCCCGGGGTCATCTTGGCATTATTTTAGGGGTCAATTTTCATGGAACATTCTAGAACAATAGTCATGTGATTAGTCATGTGATAGTGTTGAATTATTCCTATGTACTTTTATGTTATATAATGATAGATTATTAAAGGTAGCACCATATGTAGCTGTAATTCGACTTTGGAATTTTTAAAATGGCCGCCGTTACCATGGAAACTGCAAAATGTGAAATTTTTGAAAAATGCTTCAAATTTAATGAAATTTTACAGAGATGTTAACGAGTGTATGTAGATTTGAAATTGACTTTGGAATTTCCAAAATGGCCGCCGTTGCCATGGAAACAACAAAATGCGAAAAATCTAGGTTTGGTCCAATCTTTATGAAACTTGACAGTAATGTGACCTGTCATGTGTAGATGTGCCATCCGACTTTGAATTTTCAAAATGGCTGCCGTTACCATGGAAACTGCAAAAATGTCAAAAAATTCCAAATGCTTCAAACTTAATGAAACTATATACAAATGTTGACTGTCTTATGTAGATGTGGCATTTGACTTTGGAATTTCCAAAATGGCCACCGTAACCATGGAAACACGAATGCCTAAATTTGAAAATTGGTCCAATTTTTATGAAACTTGTAAGTAATGTGACCTGTCACGTGTAGATGTGATCTCCGACTTTGAAATTTCAAAACGGCTGCCGTTACCATGGAAACAGCAGAGCAATGGTTGGGGCCGTTTTGGCAACTTTTGTGTTAGCATCCTAACACAGGATTACTTATTATTATTATTATTATTATTATTATTATTATTCTTAACCCTAATTTGTCCGACCATTTTCTTCCAAGCCTTAAATGATGGAAACTTTATATTTGGTATGATGTTGGGGTAGTATCCCTAGGGTGCATTCACTATTTTTATTTCAAATAGGGGTCAACTTGGCACTTTTGGGGCCGGAACATGGGTGGGTCATTTTCGACTATTGATTCGCTACTGGTAGAACCTTTAAGTTTTGTGTAATACAAGGACCGATGTCCAAGTGTCCATTCCACATTTTTATTTCAGCCTGGGGTCATCTTGGCATTATTTTAGGGGTCAATTTTCATGGAACATTCTAGAACAATAGTCATGTGATTAGTCATGTGATAGTGTTGAATTATTCCTATGTACTTTTATGTTATATAATGATAGATTATTACACGTAGCACCATATGTAGCTGTAATTCGACTTTGGAATTTTTAAAATGGCCGCCGTTACCATGGAAACTGCAAAAATGTGAAATTTTTTTTAAATGCTTCAAATTTAATGAAATTTTACAGAGATGTTAACGAGTGTATGTAGATTTGGAATTTGACTCTGGAATTTCCAAAATGGCCGCCGTTGCCATGGAAACAACAAAAATGCGAAAAATCTAGATTTGGTCCAATCTTTATGAAACTTGACAGTAATGTGATCTGTCATGTGTAGAAGTGCCATCCGACTTTGGAATTCTCAAAATGGCTGCCGTTACCATGGAAACTGCAAAAATGTCAAAACATTCAAAATGCTTCAAACTTAATGAAACTTTACACAAATGTTGACTGTCTTATGTAGATGTGGCATTTGACTTTGGAATTTCCAAAATGGCCACCGTAACCATGGAAACACGAATGCCTAAATTTGAAAATTGGTCCAATTTTTATGAAACTTGAAAGTAATGTGACCTGTCATGAGTAGATGTGCTATCTACTATGAAATTTCAAAATGCCTGCCGTTACCATGGAAACAGCAGAACAATGGTTGGGGCCGTTTTATGACTTTTGTGTTAGCATCCTAACACAGGATTACTTGTTTTATATTGTTTTATCCTGCAATTTACACACGTCACTTGAAACTTTAGTTGTTAAAATCCAAATCATTGCCTCTAATTTTTCAAAGAAATCGACATAGTTTAAACGCGGACCGCGAAGAGGACCAACAATGAACAGTTACGCAAAAAGAAATATCCACGTTACCGCTTGCTCAACATGGAAGCGGGGTAACAGGAGACTTTATTTGTACAAGTTCAAGTACAAATAAAACAAGAATTTATTTGTGTTCATGTTATTTGTACAATAGTTGGCTGCTTAAAGGATAAATGGTGATATATGATATACAATTTATAAGATAGCAATATCTAGGCAATTAACGACATCAAAACCATAGACATAAAGAAAACCGTAACTAAGTCTAATGCATAATGGACGAGTATCTTTTACTTCTAATTTGTAGTTTAGGTAAACGTTGGTCCCCTGAATTGGAAAGTTTTGATAAGTATATTTAGTATAATTATCACAGTAACATATTTCAGTCTCCTAGTACATATTTTCATATTTGTTTAAGTCTTAAAACTTCCTGTACTTCTGGAGAAAATTCAAACCATAATGAAATAAGGAGATGTGGTATAATTGCCAATTAATCAACTTTCCACCAAAGACGAAATGACGTAGATGTTAGCTTGCTTACGTTGCTACTACATTTGAGATCTCCAAATTACCATTCCACTATGAACTACATATTCAAAATATGTATTGTCACCAAATTCCTTATAAAATAGAACACGTACCATCATATTTTTTAACCCGTGTCCGTTCGACCGTCCATCCCGCACTTGGTATATATAGTGTTTATACAGCTAATTTCTTAGGACTACAGTCTTTTTGCTTCAGCTTGTAAATTATGTACCTGGTGTTACTACTTATATTAAAGGTGCGTATATCGTCCGGATTTTCTTTTTTTTTGTTTTTTTGTTCATGACAGGTAACTGGATTTGGCATTTTGATAATATATAAACGCACGCAGAGTACAGACTCCGGCTTACATCTACATGTATAATTTCAAGCTGGAACTATCATATTGCGCAGAGTGTTTTACTTATATAGAGGATACATATATAATCTCAAGATTTGTTTTGTGTATAATTTTCCACGAATGACAGAATGTTGAACTTTATGAAATTTTGCATACAGTTTGCAAGGTTTGTCCGACTTGCTAAGCACACAACTCACACGTTTACACCACGCAGAGTATACTATACTAGTATTAATGTCTGTACCAAGTCAGGAATATAACAGTTGTTTATCACTCTTTTGATGTGTTTGAGCTTATGATTTCGTCATTTGATAAGGGCCTTTTCCGTTTTTAATTTTTCTTGGAGTTAGGTAGTTTTGTTATTTTATTTTTTAGAACGTGTATTTTATCAGGATCTTTATTTTCTTTATAATTTTACAACTAACAGAATGTTTAACCTTTTGACTGGTGCATCAAATGTGTCTTTTATACTTTTATACAACAGTTTTCAAAATTGTATTGTATCGTCCCGAACATGCATGAAATATTTGCCACTGAACGTTAAACAACCATCAAACCGATCAATTAAAAAACTGTTTATTTAATCAAATTTTTGAAGCACTTTATTCATGCATGGATGCAGCGATGGCATCACCATTGTCTAATATGATGGAGTTAAGTTGAAGAAACAGTTATTCGAATGAATCTCACGTGAATTTTTTCATGTGATTTTCACGTGAACTTTACGAAAATAAGAAGGTATTTTTCCATGATTTTAATCAAATTTTAAAATAAAGATATTGTTTGAATAATTTTATTTTCAAAATTTACGTGAATTTAACGTGTACAAAATTAAAGTGATTTATACATGAACTATTATCATAAGATTCACGTGGAACCAACCAATTCACGCGAGTTTCACGTATATGCTCGTTTGATGTGAAAATCAGACGAGATTCACATGAATCTTAATTCATGTGAGTGAAATTTCAATGTGCAGGACGATATAAAATTATATCAGTAGAATTTTATATTGAATTTAGAAAATTTACGAAACCCTACAGGGGAAATAAAAATAAAATAAACACCATTCAGATCCCGACACATATTTTTTTCAATACCTCTGAGTAGGAATAACGTTATGTAATTCTGTATTCAATAACGTCATACGTTTTCGGTCAAATTCTAAGCGTATCGATCAACTTTGAAGCCATTTATCTCAAAAACAAGGATGGTGACATATGAGTTTCTATACATGCATGGATTCAGTTTACAATCCTGGATATTATGTTAGTTTTTTGTTTTTCTCCGTATATAAGAACATAGCCATCCATTGGAAAATCTAAAAAGAAAAGCCGAAAAAAATGCATTTTCCCTATATATCTATGTAAATTTGGCGCCAAAATTGACGTTTTCCTATGAAAATTACAAGAAAACAAAAATGGTGACCCATGTAACTCGATTCAAAGTAAAAGTGTGCCAAAAAGTTTGGAAATCGGGAGATATGCTATTCGGTATCGTGTTACCTAAGATATTAATAATCGTTTATTTTATATACAATGTATTCAAAATGAATAGTTTGATCGTTTATACAGAGAATAACATAAATTTAAAATAAAAGATGTGGTACGTATGATTGCAAACGAGACAGCTATCCACCAGAGCCAAATGACAGATGAAAGCAACCATAAGTCACCATACAGAAAATCCATACCGAATAGTAAGCTCTAAAAGGTCCCGACACAAATCAATTCAAAGGAGAAAATAAGTCTTCCTGTTGCTGTAAAGAGTTCATAACAGTTGTGTTTATAAATGAAATGGTTTAAAAAGTATTAATGTTTCAATTGCTTTCTTTGGTTACTGCGCTACATTGATGTATGTCAGTTTCATTTTCTGCGAAAAGAGAAATATTTTGTTAAAAGAAAACAACCTAAACATCCGGCGAAATACATTTAATTTCAGTTCTGTTCCAGTATCAATTCGCAGTTTTTCTTAAATATTTTTTTTTTTATCTTCTTCTAATATGTAAAGGGTTACGGCCTACAGTTAGGTTTAGTATCATAGACCCGAACTTTTAATTATCTGTTAAACAAAATCAGGTTACTGTTATGGTGACTTTTGCATGAAATTTTATAGGTACAAGGACAAGTTACCGGCACTACTTAATAATCGACATTTCCACTAATGGTAGTATGAAAATTGATAGAATTTTTCGTTATATCCTTTGTCAAAGATGTAGTTTATATTGTGATATGTTATAAAACACAATGATAGGTCACCGAGTTTGTGGTCAAGCTACAGGCTGTGAAAATATGAAACAGTTTGTATGGATTATACAGAGAAAATGTATCATTATATAAATATTTGAAGGTAAAATGAATGATAGAATTCGAAATAAAATGTGAGAAGATAGCTCTTATAATATGCTTTGAGAATACCAACAGAAAACATGGAGTCATCATGCGTTTTATCCTGTTAAGCATAAATGGCATATAACATAAAATGAACACTTTCCGGTTAATTGTAGTAGACAGGGCCCTGGCTCCGTGTTGAAGACCGTACTTTGACCTATAATTGTTAACTTTTATACATTGTGACTTGGATGGAGAGTTGTCTCATTGGCACATCTTCTTATTTGTATGTACATGACTGTGTTTCAAATACTCAGTAATGTTTTAGACGGTCCGATGTTTATGAAGTGAGATATATATATATATTTAAAATACGTATCAGAAATACAGGTTAAATATCTTCAATTTTCAATCATCAGACTAAAATACAATCGTTCAATACCATTTTAATTTCTAGCGGCTATGTTCAAGATCGACTTCGTCTAAGCAGAGGTTCATTGCCAGCGGCCAGAGTAGTTTTCTACATATTTTTAACTTTGTCATTTTTCATATCATAAAAAAGTAATTGAATATCCTGTATTTACCACGTTTTACCATAAAATAAGATCAAATTGCTGAATGACCCCCTCCTAAATTTTTAAAATATTCCCAGTGGCATTAACTGTACTGGCCATGATATCTCATTGTAAATAAGGTACCAGGATTAACATTTTCAACATCTGTATAAGGGGATGACCATTTGATTTTCAGGGGTGGTTATTTTAGAAAATTAATATTCTAGTAGGAGCTCAAAATAAATAAGTAGGTCCAAGGCAGGATGAAAAGTATAATCTGCAACACAAAATGTAGGAAATAATTGTGTACAAAAGTTGAATAAATTAATCAAATGGTCGCCCTGTTTCAGTAACTGCAAGGAATTGTATATTATTTTATTTATCATTTGGGAATGTACATCATTTTTCCATAACCCTTTTACAAATCCCAGTTTCTTCAAACCGGATGTCTAATTCAAATTGCACAAACCAATCGCAATATGAATTTTAAGCACTCAGTTTGCTTAATATTCTTGATGCATTTATTTGCTCTATCATATCTTCATATTTTGTTCAAACTCATAAATCGAAAATAAACTGACATCGCCATGGCTAAAAAAGAAACAGACAAACAGACAAAATATAGTACACAGAACACAACATAGAAAACAAAGACTAAGCAACACGAACCCCACCAAAACTGGGGTGATCTCAAGTGTTCCGGAAGGGTAAGCATATCCAGCTCCACATGTGGCACCCATTGTGTTCATATTACTCATAATTCCATTGATAGCTTTGTTTTAATATGTGTTTCAGACGCGAATTATTTAGTTTTGGGGTTAAATGCACACAATTGATTTGTTTTACAAAAATGTTTTAAAGGAGAATAAAAATTATGACCCTGTATGCAAAAATGCTTAAAATATAGAAAATATAAATGACTTAAAAAAGATGCACAATATCGTTATATCACAATTGCGTTTAGATAAAGAGGTTACGATATAAGTGTATATAAACAAAGTACGATGTTTATACAAAATAACGATAATGAAATTTTCTATGGATGGTAATTTTGTCATGGTATCTCGTCAAATGTGACCTATGATTTTTCTCAACTTTTTTTTCGTTAACCATATGCATTTTAATTAATGATCGTATCTAAAAATAATTTTTAAAATGTTTTTGCAAATTAAAGCATTTAAAAGGGTTTTTCTTTTAAATTTTCTGAAAATCCATGTATTGGGTTAAGAAGATTTTGATTGTATGGATGAATATTTTTTCTTCTAAAATCCTAAAATTTTAATAAAAGAAATGTATGCGAAAGATATTGAAACTTTTAAATAGTCCAATTCTAAAGATTGAAAACATCATGTTTTCACCTCTTGCGTAAAACAAATACACATTTACAAACTCTATATTTGTTTTCAATTATGTTATGGATTTCCTTCGATATCAAATAACCCCCACTTTCCCCACGCACACACGAGTATAATTATATTAATAAATGTAGTCGAATAGTTCAACCTTCAACAGAAGCATGTATACATAGTGAATAAAGAAATGACTACATTGTCTCTTTTCATGTTCGAATGGAATATTTTACCAAGGTGAGATCTAGGTAAGGGCGTGCAACTATCACCGAGCGGAGCGAGACGAAACACACTTTAATTATTTTTATGCAAAAACCAAAACATTCTTGACGGTACCTCCTCCTTTTCATTTAATCCTTTAAATGTTACAACATTGTATAGTAATGCATATTTTTTACTTTAAACAGTAAAAGAATATAAGTATTTAGAGTGTACAATCTTTCATTGTATTTTGACCTTCTGTATATACTACGTTACAGTAGAGGATTTTTTCTTTATCGTAGGCGAATAATCATGATAATGTTATAAAACATTATATAATTTACATAACCTTTTGTTCATCTACCAAAGTTTGAATTTGGAAGAGTATTACTTAAATTTGAACTCGGCTTTAAATTCCAAATTCCAGTTTTGATTTAAAATAAAGAGATGCGCATTGATCGCCAATAAGACTAATCACCGCCAGTGAACGCAAAGACAGACTCTTTTGAATTCATATAAATGAAATGGGATTTGGTTCAATACGTGAATGAGACGGCACCCCACTGACGAAATTACATCATATACTAGTAGATGGCAAGATACAGGTCCTAGAGTAAATAGTCAAGTTTCTTTATTGCGTCACTACTGAAATTGTGAACCTTACACGCATACCGCATTTTATTTTGACCTAAGATGTATTTGGCTATTTGTTTTAGGTATTTTTGTCATATAGATATAAGCTCTTCAACTGTTTCGGTACTTATACATCCCTCGGATTTCAAATGTTTGGCATTGAGCGTTCCTGATGAAGGTAAATCCAGAAAAGCGCTTCGGACGCATGAAATTATTAAACGTATAGTTTTCAATTTTATACAATAATGGTGTTTTGTGCTCACAATTTCAAAAATAAACACAGGAGGGTGTAGTTTTATCTTTAATAAAAACATGGCGTAATGTGATAATATATGGCTTGCAAGCTAATTTATTAATTGCAGATAGTGTTGTTTTTCTCAAAGGGTCATGATCAAAGAACGTGACAAGACCGTCAGTTCTAAAGAAAATGTGTTACTTTATAATGAAATTTGCTACACTTACCACTTTTTCTTCTTGATCTTCTTGAGGTACTCTTGAACTGGGATGTTATATCACTGGAGATGTTGTCACTAATTAATTTTCTCAGGTACATGTATGGTGATAACATCGGCACCTGGATTTTATATACATATCGTCCGTATACGATTACCGTGATTAGTCAAAATAATTACCCAATCAAATGAATTGATTGGAAAACCAATGAACAAAATATATCTAAATGAAAATAATAGGTAAAAGTAAGGATTTTAATAAAATCCCAGTTTAAAATGTTTCTGCTTTTTGTTGTCTTTAAAGCTGATGTTTTTATTAAATGAGAGAGAAATAGTTTATGAAATATGAAACGAAATGTTTGTTATCTTAATTGAGTTGTATACGTAGCACGCAAGGATTCCTGTCTCTCACGATATTTGGTCTATGGTCCATTCTATTTTCAACTAAAGTATTCTAAACACTTAATAATAGTTTTGCCAAGTTTTTTTCAATAATTGTGATAACCAAACGCATATAAAGTAGTTTGTGCTGAAAATCTTGATTGAAACTCCAAAGTGCTTATCTTTTATTTCGAGTCTGTTTCACAAGTAGAAAAAGACGATATTAAATTGTTGATAATATTTGTCATGTAATTTTTCCCGAATATTTGTATATAAAATCTGATAATTGGTCTCTGATAATCTCATTTTTATAATGTTTCAAATATCTTCGTTTTTATATTACGAGGAAAATCTATACAAGAAAACAATTCTTAAAACACCCTTTCCGCTTTATTATTTATAGATTATTAAGCTATACAACTAAGAATTCGTCGTCTTCATAGTACATATGTATATGTCTGAAATGAAAACATCATTGGACCTTCCATCTAGCAGTAAACCAAATGCCGCGAAGAGATATAAGTATGGATGAGCAGGCAGTATAGGCATCCAAATTCTGTTGAAAACGGACGCTAAATCCGATGCCTCGTGTAACATCGTGTAGGTACATTACTGTGCACTCTGCGAGTTAAAGAACCATTACAACAACACTTGGAATGATCGTATATATGTGGCCTGTTGTACTGGTCAAAATGTATGCCCCTTTATAATATTTCTTCATTGTTCAGTAGCTGTCAAAATTCTTACCCTACTTTGATGAACACACATACTAGTATTGTATGTTTTGTTATTATTATTATTTCGTCCGGAATATAAGTGAAATATTTGCCACTGTACGTTAGGAAAACATAATAAAATAAGCTAAGAATCGATTCACAAAACTATCATACATTATGTTAGTTAACAAAATTTAAAAAATATATATGTTAATTTGTTGCTATATAAGTATTTTTTCGAAGTAATATGCTTTAATATCAATTTTGAATAAGTACCTATTTGTCGTAAATATAACGGTGTCGTTCAAATATTATTCAGTGGCGGATCAAAGGGGTTACGAGGGTTGGAACCCCTTTTGAAGATCAATGTTTTGAATGGGGACATATGATTGGAACCTCCTTTATCCTGGGTTGGAACCCCATTTTTAAGAAATGGCTGGATCCGCCCATGAATATTTCCTATTTTCATCATAGATATATATATGACCATAATTTGAATATCCTAGACATTTCCAACTTTACATCACGTAGAATTAAGAATGGAACTGAGGAATGTGTCAAAGAGACAACAACCCGACTAAAGAGTAAAAACAGCCGAAGGCCACCAATGGGTCTTCAACACATCGAGAAAATTCCGCACCCGGAGGCGTGCTTCAGTTGGTTTTCCTGTTTGAATGGTTTTACACTAGTAATTTTGGGGCCCTTTATAGCTTGCTGTTCGGTGTGAGCCAATGCTCCGTGTTGAAGGCCGTACCTTGACCTATGATGGTTTACTTTTATAAATTTTGACTTGGATGGAGAGTTGTCTCATTGGCACTCATACCACATCTTCTTATATCTAGTTACATGTATGAAGTTATTCTGGAAACTGTTATCAATTAGCGAGATTCCGATCAAAGCTTTGTATTATACTTTCGGTCTTCGAGGCGCAAAAAAAAAAACCAAAACAAAACAAAAGGCACAAATAATGAGTGATGTTATTAATGTAAAAGTTCAAAAGTTTATTTTAAAATTCACATTTTTACCTATTTTTACATAAATGTATTTCCAAGCCAATGGTCAATTACTCGCATTTTACATATTAAAATAAATATTTTTAAATAATTTTAAGAACATATTTTTTCGTATTTGGTCTTAATTTTACTGTCCAAGACAATTCCAATATTTTCATAAGTATATTTTATTTTTTTAGATATACAAAGCAGT